>BQNB010046427.1:11433-30630 GCA_026074375.1 Tanacetum coccineum
AGATTTGAATTTTAAATTCTTGGTCATGGAGCCTGATTATGTTTTCAAGAAGTCTGAAGACAGGACAACCTGCAAAAGTGCAAATCACCTTTTGCGAAAGGCAAAATATTGGAGTAAAAAAATATTGTATGTTTGTTATTATAATTACAACAAAATAAATTACATACTATTACATCATCAAAATTGTAATTGATAATCCATTAAATGATATCAGCCAAAACTCCTCTTTAATAGAATGTATAAATATATATGTTTTAGTTTCATTGAAAATCTTTTTAGATTGAGAAGGTTGAGAAGCAATTTGAACCATTAAAATTAATTAGTATTAATGCGTTATAGAAAACACTAATTTAAATGAAAATGGCAAAGTAGTAATTGAATCATTAGTGCATTAATTGAGGAATCAAGCCTCCTACTATTATGGTTTCTAAAATTCCAATTTGATTGCATGATACATAGTTTCTCGTTACGTTTTCGTTCCTATTATAACATTTATGCATACATGTTCTTTCCGAATCACTTATTTTTTAGATTTAGTAATAGTCATCAATTAAAATACAAATTTATTTGAAGATTCAATTTTCCATAACCACAAATAACATATTATTTTAAAATATATGATTCAAGTTATTTAAACATACAATATACTTTTTGAGTTTTGAATCATAAGACATTGTAGCTTTATAAATTGAATCATTAAAAAAAATCGTTTTGCTTCATTTGACAATCAATGAATCATGTATCATTTATTCGGATTTATGAATCATAATTAAATTAATGAATCAACTAAAAAATTGTTTTAGTATTATGGTTTCAATAATATTTGGATTTGTGAATCAAAAGTAAATTATTGTTTTATTTTTCGAATCGCTCCGTACTAAAATGAAAACCATGGGCTGATTCATTTATTTATTTTTTGGATTTTTTACTAATTTTGAATCAATAATAAACTATATTTACTTATTATATAAAGACATTAATGAAAAATATAAAATGAGGGTAGTGCATAGAATATTAATTGAGAGATGAAGTGACGAATGTAAAGAACTAGTCGAATGAAAACAAAGAATTACTAGTGGTTACATTTCAATTTAATTATAAAGGAGGTAAAAATTAATGGGTGCATTAAATTAGTTTCAATGAAAAAAAACATATAGAATTATGAATACCTATCATGCCCTTCTTTAATTTTAATGAGATGAACGATTAAGATCGGTTCTCATTCTCCTTAATCTAAAACTTTTCTCAACCGATCCGGATATATATATATATATATATATATATATATATATATATATATATATATATAGGGAAATGATAAGAAGAAACCACAACACCCACATTTCAGATGCACCTATAATAATATACCATGCGCATTCCCATTAATAAATTCTCTTTCATATTTAAATTATGTGGATAGAAATCCTTCTTCTTCTTCTCAATATATATTTTCTTCTCACTTGATCCCTTCCTATATATTATATAATATAGAGTTCGTAGAGATCCGTGTAGAAGAAAAAACTATAATGCGCAAGAATAAGAAGGATTTCTAGCACACATTTTAAATAGGAGAGAAAATTTTAATGGGAGATGCATCCATTTTTGTAGGTGCATCTTAAATGTGTGGTTGTGGTTTCTTCTTATCATTCTTATTTTAAGTTTTCTTCTTATTTGATCCTAACTATATATATATATATATATATATATATATATATATATATATATATATATATATATAATCGTACGTATGTCAGAAGCATGGCAATATTGGGCTCATTTTTTCGCAA
Source organism: Tanacetum coccineum (assembly GCA_026074375.1). Lineage (NCBI taxonomy): Eukaryota > Viridiplantae > Streptophyta > Magnoliopsida > Asterales > Asteraceae > Tanacetum > Tanacetum coccineum. Next base: position 13,221 of record BQNB010046427.1, read on the forward strand.
TTCGAATATCTTTCCGCGGGTATTTTTTGATCTGAATGAATTGATAGATATGTGTTATATATTTAATAAATAAACTTTATTATATAAAAAAGTCGTAAATAGTTCAAAGTTGATAGTACGTTTTGTAAAAAAAAATCTATTTTGGGCCGAATTTTGGTCCGTCGTTTATGGCCCGTGCCGAAATGACGTCGTTCCTTTCGCCAATTGATTATATTTATAATACCTCTGGCCTCTTCCACCCCCTACTTTTTCCTTATTATACTTCATTTTTATTTTATTTGTTTACCTTTTTTATTGTGAACTTATGAAACCAAAAATACGAAATGAAAAATATAAAGTATAACATATAAAAAGGTAATAAAATACAAAAAATGCGAAACAAAAAACGATAAAATCATTTTTTCTAATAATAGAGGTAAATGAGAGTCATGGAATTTACCAATAATATCACCCAAAACTCAATTTCAAAGACAATGGTTTCTTGAGTTGTAAGAGTGCTCGGTACGCATGCGTTATGGCGCCAACCCAGAAAAAGTTCACGCCAACGACACCACTCATGGCGCCATTGGACCTCACGCCAATCGGACCAATCCACGCCAAGCACCAATTTCAATTTGTTTTAAATCCGAACGTTATAAAACGGTACGAAAGGCTTTCTAGTCGTTTTTTTGCTTTTATTCCCCACTTTTTCCAATTTTTTACCCCTGATAAATACCTCCTTATTCTACTATATTTACATACCTCTCCACTATAATTCATGACACATTATTTTCTACTTCACTCAATTTTTCTCACCAAAATGAATCCCAACCAACAGAACCAACAATGGAGTAACCGTAATGCTCAAACACCCCCAAAACCAAAATTCCTGGATCGCAAATCGCCCAACACGCAACTTTCCCGTGCTCGCTAATCCCAATGCAACTTCAACAATAATTCCAACAAATCCAATTTTCTCAAGACAACACTCACCAATCCGCTTCTTCCCCAACAACAATCTAACCAACAATCCCAACAACACCATCAAACACAAGAAGAAAAAGCCCGACACGACCCCAACCCCCGACGACGACCAAAACCAAGGAAAAATGTGTCAAGTCAATGTCTAGGTGTAACCGCGTGAAACGAGAGCCGAAGGAGCCTGCAGCTCGTAATAGATGACCCAACGAGGAGTTACTTTTGGCGGAATGTTACATATAAATATCCAAGGATCCAAATGTCAGATCGGAACAAAAAAATGAAACATTTTGGTACAAAGTTCTCGACTAATACAATGAACAAGCAAAGATTCGCAAATTCCCGGTTCGTACCAAAAACATGTTGACGAGAAAGTGGACTCCGATGAATCGAGAGGACGGAAGGTTTAATTTGTTGGTGTTAGAAACGAGGGTTATGAACGGGTAAAACGATGGAGATTGGATGACAAGGGTTGAAATTTTGTATAAGACTGTCCGGGTACAGAATTTAAGCAAAAGAGCGCTTGGTTATTTTTGAAAGACAAGCACAAGTGAGAAAAACCCGATTCAAAAAATGCAAGAAGAAACTGAGGACGGGTTACCGATGACGAACCTGAGCTTTTTGGAGATGACGAATTGTCGTGTCCACCCGGCAATACAAAGAATAGCTAAAAGTTAACGATCTTTAAACTCGACTGCCTCTTCCGGTTCAACATGACAATGTTTCAAGAAATGCTCCAACAACAATACGAGTTAGACCGTAAGAAAAAGATATAGCGTTTAGACCGCGAGACGACGACGAGAGTTGAGTTATTCAATTCTCAAAAAGTTACCGAGGACGTGAAAGTCCTACAAATGGACACACGCAGGATGAATCCGGTTGACGCTCAAAAGCCAGAATATATCAACCCAAAACTAGTTTAATTTATGTGTATTTATGTTTACGTCTTATTTTTAGTTTATGTATTTTTTTTATTTAATGTTTTTTTATTTAATCAGGTAATAATCTTCAATAGTCTTTTCCGGGTATGAAAACTGGTTTGATCAACATAACGATGAAGCTTAGAACCAAATGCTACAAAAAGTTCAAGAAAACAATTTCACTAATTTGACCACTACATATCCCTGTAGAAAATACATGAAATTGCAAAGGTGCAGACCACATTCAGAAAGCTATATACTTACAAATCATTCCATAGTCAGATCATCAGGGGATGGTTTAACGTCAATGGTGTGTCTTTTAATTTTAATGAAATCTATTTTAGTTAAATTGTGTATTTTCTATTATATAAACACGAAAAAAAGTCTTCACGGCACCACATGTTGTAGTGCCAACGAGGGAGCCAGTTTTTGGTGCAAAGTAAAAAGGTGGTGCCGTCGGAGATATGAATGAAGTGGCATCATTTTTTAGCCATAGCACAAGAATGCAAGTGTTCTAAGATATTTGTTGACTTTATACTTTTGAACTATTAAAAAATAAAAAAAATTATTACGTAGAAGCCATTATACTTTGAAAATGGTCAAAAAGCACAACACTTTGAAATTGGAGAAAATCCACTTAAGAAAAGAAAACAAAAAGACGGAGAGAATAGTTATTATTCTTATATAAATTATAAATAAAAAGAGAAGAAGAGATTGAGAGGAAAGAGGTAATCTTAACGGGTCGGTTGAGATAATGATGAATATACATAAGCCCATTATAATATTTTACAACACTCCTGCTTTGATATTCACCGTTTATCATACGGTATAGACTGCCTCATTAAAACCTTATCAAGAAAAACATAATGAGATAAAAAACTTGATAAAGAAAAAGAGTGCACTGTGCATAATGCTCCTCCTCAATTTAATGTAAATATTTCAAGCATCACATGCCAATCTTCTAAGTCCTGCGAAAATAACAAAATATATATATGTGTAGTTTTCAACCCAATATCAAATGCATTAGTTGAAAAGTATACAATGCGTGTACAAATATTAAAAATACACTCTCATGATGCATATTAATTGCAAAATTAACATCAAAATCTCAATTGCACTTATGTATGATACTTGAGGACCAATCATTCTTTAGAGACATTTGCAAAATCAATTTATATATATGCGTCCAAAATGAATTTGATCCATATAATGATTCATTCAATTTGATCAAATAGAGTTAATGAGAAATTTATTAATTATTTCAATAAGTTGAAGTTGTGAGCAATGCTTGAGGCATGACATATCCTTCGTATAATATGAGAGCTCTAATAAACCCCATTTTAGGGAAAAATAAATACTTCTATATTGTTTATCTCATAAAATATCAATAAGATATTTACATCCACCTCGAGACAATATATCTCTTAATAATCAACTTATTACTTTTGTGAATTTGTTTATTTTAAAATTCAAGTATTAAAGCACATAACTTTAGAGCTCTTATTTCGGTTTCACACAAAAATCGATGTATATCCAATAGATTTTACACATTTACGTGTATGAACTTCACGTTCCAATACTTTTAGTATTTGCAAGATATTAGGTCTTTTTTATGTTGGCCAATCATTTCGCTGAACGCACATTTGGATATTAATTGATTTATGATCCTCATCATGCATAATAGCAAGCAATATATTATATGTAGACAAATTTATCGACGTCGTTTTGTTTCGATTCCATATGATTTTAGACATGATAGAATTTATTGAGATCTCATTAGTTATCTTAGGTTCTTTGGAATCTTCATGTCTAGTGTCTCTTTGTGAGACTACTATGGGGTATTTTATACCTCGAACAACCATCTTATTTGCATGCTCCATAGTTTTTACCGAGGATTTTATTTGGAATCGATTAGTCCACCATGCTTGAGGCATATCATAATTAAATAGTGTCCCCGAAGGACAACGTATCATCGAAACATGAGTAGCTGAAATTTTGTTTTTGGCCAATTTTTATTAGATTATCCAGTGAATAATAAATTCATAAAATATCTTTGAAGGATCAATAAAATATGATAATTCATTTTGAATTTGTAGCTACTTCTCTCCGCCTGAAGAAATTATCCTTCTTCTATATCCCGTATATGTGCATTTAGGAGGAGTAATTTGCAAAAAAAATAACTGAAATGGGATATGTTTGGTTTATAACCAAAGCCAATTATAAAATGGAGGATTTATAATAACATATTGGCATAATGCTAATTTGGTTGTTGTGTATATTATAATATGGCCCCATACAACAACAAAAAGTTTTTCTTTCAAAATCATTGAAAATTTAGAAGTAATTCATCGGATATTCATGATGAAATACTTACTCTGAAATGTTAGGCTCGTTTTGAGCTATTAATCATGCAAACTTGAGGTTGCGATTTGATGACCATTTAGACGATGCATCGATTTTAAACTGTAAATGATTAATACAAAGGATTTGTATGCCCACATAGATCTATTTGTTTTCTTTCCATAAAATTGAGGGATTGAGTCCTCATTCTAGTTGATAGATTAATAATCAACTTCTTTTGAGAGATAACAACATTAGATTGAAGAATCTTATTTTTTATAGTTTTCACATTATTAATGACTCGGGACGGTGTAACCGGTCATGCCAAAAATATTATAATTATTGCTCATAAACTTATGTTATGGCTATGATTAGCTTTTACTAATCTTTATATAATGCATGTCGAGGAAAATACAAAAGAATATAATGCATCCTTAATGTTTAACTTCGTTCCTCATGACAATTTTATATTTTTTTTACCGAGCAAAATGTGTTAGCATAGATTCTTAAATCTATGAATATAGTGTGTAGTATCTTTGGCACACTTCTATTTTGCATACATCACATTTCATTTTTGCATAAATAACATTTTTGTTTGCTCCTTACTTATTTTATTTTGCTACTACTAGTGGTTTGTCATTGTCATAATACCTTGACCATATCCTTTACCATGATAAATGATCTTTAAACATTTATCATTACATTATCACATTCATATGAGGAATGTGGATCTCATATTGATCATTTTATCTCATTCGCTTGAGGGAGTGGAGATCTTTATGTTGATTTATTCATCTTTAATCTTGCAACTTGAGGTTGCCAAGCGGTTTCTTTGAATTAACACAACAATAATTAAATTCACCACGTCCATAATCATGATATCTACCTGATCATCGTTATTGAGTCACATTCAGTTGAGTGAATGGAGCAAATTTAGTAAATGGGTTTATCGTGTTTGTTCAAACATACCCATTGTTTTGTTAAGAAAAAAAACTTATATCAAAGCATCGTTCTCGATATATGAGCATATTCGAAGCATTAACCATCTCCTCGCATATTTCTTTTTATCATTCAGATGTAATACACAATATTGCGTAAATATGCTTGCATTTACAATAATTTATTGCTTTTGATGGTCAAATCTTTTTTTTAGATTTTGACATACATTTAACGGATCTTTCGCCGTTAGATATTCTCATGTGATATTTATTTGCGATCCAATTGAGAAATCATATAGAACATGAGGTTCTTAAAAGAAAATACGATCATAACATGAGGTTATGATGTTTTGATTTTGAGAGACTGATAAGATACCAAGTCCTTAATACATATAATTATAACTTGAGGTTATTGTATTTTAACTCTATTCATTGTAATAAAACTTGAAGTTTTATACTGAATACGTATAATCATAGCATGTGGTTATAATATTTTTTTTCTCTTGATGAGATCATAATAGATTTTGCAGACCTTAAAAGGAAAAAAATGTATGAACAATAACATTGATGCTAATTTATCTTATTCTCTCGAGGGATTCATAAGAGAACTTGAGGTTCTATTTTTCTTTTTCTACAACATAAACGAGGTTATGTTATTGATTTAATTAATTGGATCTTATTAGAACTTGAGGTTCTAAATTATTTTCTCAACATAACATGAGGTTATGTAATTTTGATTCTTTTGTGAGAATCATGATTGAACATTAAAGTAATAACTTGAGGTTATTATTGGTATTTTTGGAATATTTCAATACGTAATAGAACATTGTAGGAACCAATATATAATTACACTTCATGATCAAACCAAGAAAATAAGATAAGAAAATGACAAGAAAAGAAAAAGAAGTTTAGAGAGAGAAATGTTAGAAATACGAACAAGTATCAGTCACTACCAATATAGATAGTTAACAAGCTAACCGGGCCAAAGATACATAGTAAGCCCATGACACAAGCCTATGGCCGGTTAAGATAGAAGTATTTATACCCTCTCCACACAAGATAAGGGTTTTTGCTTGTCATTTTTTCACTCACACTTAAATCTAAGATTGTCTTCTTTGTTTTTCTCTCTAAGTGCTTATCCAACCACATCTTTCTCTCTTTAAAAATCTCAACCGAATCAATCCATTATATGTGTTAAGATATTCTACAATTGGTATCAAGAGCAATGGGGTGTTTGTGAAGGTTTTGTGTGCGTTTTTCTACTCTTTTTGTTCGGGTAGTGTGGTTCGATCCATTAAAAAAGTTTTCACTTTTTGAGGGTTAAAAAACCATAAAGCTTTAAACTTTACTCTTTATTTATCTTTGTTTAGGATAGAAGTACAAGAAAATCTTTGAAAAACCATTAAAAACTTCATCTTTTTTAGTCTTTTTGGTTAGAAAAAGGGTTTTGTACTAAGAATCTTGATTTCAAATTTTTCGTGTAAAAAACGTTAAAGTTTGTGTTTTTAAGGTTTTACTAGTCTTAGATAGGTAAGAAGTACAAGAAAGATCGGGTAAAAACGTCAAAAAGTGAGTCTTTTTAAGATTTTTGATTTTTGAGTTTCGGAGTGTATTGGGCGATTTATACGTTTTTCTATAGGCGAAGTATACGTAATTCCTTGTTCAGGCGATTTATACGTTCTCCATAGGCGAATTATACGTGTCGATTACATAGGCGATTTATACGTTTTCCCTATAGGCGATTTATACGAGCATTTGAACAGGCGATTTATACATATCATATAACAAATGCGATTTATACGTTGTATTTGGTCAGACGATTTATACGCTTTGTTACCAAGGGCGATTTATATGCTGTGTTACCAAGGGCGATTTATACACTTTGTTACCAAGGGCGATTTATACTCTTTGTTTCCAAGGGCGATTTATACAAGGGCGAGTTATACAAAGGCGAATTATACGTGTTTATTTCCAAGGGAGATTTATACATTGTTTCTTAAGGAGATTTATACATCATTTGCTTTGATGATTTATACGCTTTACTTGGGAGAACTATACACTTTCATTATGTGAATTATACGGTTGTTCTTTGATTTGTAAAATCCCGTGAAAACTTGATTTCCCGGTTTTATCAAGAATTGTAAAATCCTGTGTATTCCAAAAGACTCAAATTCATTAATCAAACCTCACTTGAACACAACAACCTCCAATCACTGTACGATCATTTTAATATTTTCACATTAAAATGGATTCAATTATTCCACTTAGACAAAAGAATACTCTTGCTGAGTACATGATACTCTCCGGCGCTGACAATCGTCCACCTATGTTAGACAAGGACTTGTATGATTCGTAGAAAAGTCGAATGGAACTTTACATGCAAAATAGAGAGCATGGGAGAATGATACTTGAATCAGTTGAAAATGGTCCACTCATTTGGTCTACAGTTGAAGAGAATGGTGTGATCAGAACAAAGAAATATGCTGAATTATTTGCTGCTGAGCAAATTCAAGCTGATTGTGATATGAAAGCTACCAATATCATTCTTCAAGGTCTACTAGCTGATATCTATTCACTTGTGAATCATCACAGAGTTGCTAAAGATTTATGGGAGAGAGTTCAATTACTGATGCAAGGCACTTCTTTGACTAAGCAGGAGAGAGAATGTAAGCTGTATGATGCATTTGATAAGTTCACACACATCAAGGGGGAAACACTTCACAAGTATTACTTGAGATCCACTCAACTGATAAACGATATGAACATCTACAACATGAAAATTGAGCAATTTCAAGTGAATACAGAGTTCTTAAATAATCTTCCACCAGAATGGAGCAAATTTATGACTGATGTCAAGCTCGTGAAGGATTTGCATACAACGAACTTTGATCAGCTTCATGCCTATCTTGAATAACACGAACTCCATGCAAATGAAGTCCGTCTTCTGCGTGAACGCAATCAAGATCCACTTGCATTTGTAGCAAATCAGCAGATGACACCACCACACTTCAACACTTATCAGTCTTCATACAACAATTCTCAGCTTCAACAACAGTTTTCACCATCTCAGTTTGGATCAATTCATCCCAATCAACATTACTCATCTACTTATCCATCACAACCTCAATTCAATCATTCATCCGTTCCATCATCATATCCATATCAGTCTCAAATGAATCATCAAACCTCATCTGTTCCACAAATTGCTTATCCATCACCTCAAGTTACTACACAACCAATGACTGAGTCACCTCTTATGGACTCAAGTTTTGCTGTTCATGTATTCTCTCTAGGAGATGATCCAATTGCTTGTCTCAACAAGGCAATGGCTTTTCTAACAGTTATAGCTTCTTCAAGGTTCCCCTCAACCAATAATCAACTCAAGGTTCCCTTCCTCAAGGTTCGGGTCCCACGGATGGCGCCAATCTGTTGATACAAAAGTTGGACGATCCTTGATTAGATCCGGATTAGGGGTAATACGGATCTGTTGGGCTCCGGTTTCCTGTATCAATTGAGTTTCTTGATGTATGGAACCTGCGCACAAAGGAAACAAAGCACCGATTAGTGCTTACCGTGGATTGTCCTCCCACATTATCCTCCGGTGTGAGAGTAAGTAATCGGTTTAGGGTTTTAGTAAAAGTTAGGGTTATGGAGAGCCATACCTAGATGTAAGAGCCTAGGTGCCCTTTATATACTCACCAAACCCTAATGGGTTTTGTCCCATTAATTAGGTGAATAACCAAGAGGCCCTACCGTTTAGTTTAATAACTAGTGGCCCCTCCTCCTGATCATGAACTCGTTCGTAACGGGTGTTATAAATACCTGCGCGCGTGTGCGCTGGTTGGACCTCATGGGCCTAAATCCTTGTCGTGATAACCCATATGTTATGGGCTTCCCCATAGGTAATATCGTTTGGGCCTTGGAAGCCCGTATTGGTGTCGCTATGGCCCATGCGTCATGGGTCCAGGTATAAATAGTATGTCGCGGGTTGGTTTGCATGACCGAAGTAGACTAAACGATCAACATATTAATAGTGTTAGAGTTACAGTGCAACAAGTACAGGGGAGACAAGGTCGAAGTTATTCTAGTACTGGGTATAAGAGTAATGCTACTAGCTCTGTGGGAAATAATGCAAGTGGACAGGCAAGGGTTGTTAAATGCTACAACTATCAAGGTGAAGGACATATCTCTAGGCAATGCACTTAGCCTAAGTGAACAAGGAATGCAACATGGTATAAGGAGAAAGCAATGTTAGCTGAAGCTCTGGAAGCTGGATAAATTTTGGATGAAGAGCAACTCGCATTTCTTGCAGATCTAGTGGTTCCAGATGGTCAATTTGTTCAGACTATCTTCCAAACACTGTTTTTCTGCATTTCAACTGAGATCTTTGATACTATATTCAGACTATGATGATCTATCGAATGCACAAGCAGTTCTTATGGCCAACATTTTCAACTATGGTTATGACGTTATCTCAGAGGTACCTCACTCTAAAACCTATCTTAATGATATAGAAAACCAAAGTGTGCATGCAATGCAGGATTTTGAACAAACAACAGCTGTGTAATTTTCAGATAATGAGATACATAGTGATAGCAATATCATTTTGTACTCTCAATATTTGGAAGAAACACAACAGGAAAATGTTCAAGATACTCATTTGTAGGCACAACAAGATTCAATGATTTTATCTGTGATAGAACAAATGTCGGAACAAATGATTAATCATGTAAATAATTAGGAAAAGGCTAATAAGGAACATAATAATGAATCAGTAACCGCTGAGCTAGAGAGATACAAAGAACGAGTAAAAACTTTTGAACAACGTCTTAATATTGATTTAAGCAGTCATGAAAAAATGATTGATTCTCAGATGGATGATATGATTAGGGAGAAGCTTGCACTGAAAGAACAAGTTGACTCACTTGAGCAAAATCTTTCTAAACAAATCAAAGAAAAGGAATGTTTATTGCAAACATTCATAGTTTTCAAAAGTGAATCCAAAGAAAAGGAAGATAAATATATGGAAAACGAAATTGATTTGGAAAAGAAGATAAAGGAACTTGATAATATTCTTTTTTAAGTGGGTCAACTGCTAAACATGCACATTGTAACTAAGCCACAAGTCTTCTATGATAATATACATAAACAAGCTCTAGGTTATCAAAATCCGTTTCATCTAAAGAAAGCTCAGCGGATTAAACCTACCTTGTATGATGGTATTGTTACATGTTGCTATGCCTTTGATTGACGATGAGGAAACATTAATTTTGGAAGAAAAGAGTCGATCAAAAATGTCTGAAAAAGCAAAGGATCCAGAGATTATTGATAAAAACATTTCTCATAAACCTATTGATTATGAAAAATTAAATAGACTTTCTGAAGATTTTGGGAAACGTTTTACTCCACAACAAGAAATGGATACTGAACAAGCTTTCTGGTTGCGTATATCCAATCTCACCAGTAAACCTTATGATGCATCCCTTGTCAAAATAGAAGCACCTAAGGAACTTCCTAAGGTTAGCTTGGTGAATGAAAGCCTTAAAAAGCTTAAATTTCACTTTGCCAGATTTGACAATGTGGTGAAGATAAGGACTACACCTGATGCTCGTACAGAAGGTGAATGGGGGTTTGAACATACAAAAGCTGTTTTTAACAATGAAATTATTCCATTTCAAAAATCTTTAAAAGACATCTTCAATGTGTTTGATAGAGATCTTCTAAATGAAATAATGGAAGTACAGACAGTTTTTAACCAAATGGATGATGCTGTTCAACAGTTTTCAGTAGACAAACAATGTTTGAAAATTGCCAAGAAAGAATTACTTTTGGAAAATGATCGACCTCAAAAACAAAACATGACTCAAGAAGGTCTTTTAACTGGATAATTTCTATGTCTTTGATTGGTGAATCTGTAAATATAGATGGAAAGAGAAAAGAACCTTGTAATCTTGAGCCTAAAAAAGGTAGCTTTTTGAAATCACAAAATGCGTTTAATGATCTTTTGAAACGTCACTCACAACTTGAAAAACATTGTATTTCTCTTGAATGCTCAATACAACTCAATCAAGAATTTTTTTCAAAAACGTGAATCTTGTGATAATCAAAATGCTCTTGAAATTTCATAATTTTTTGCATATAATGATTTGAAAGCTCAGCTTCAAGACAAAGACAGTACCATTTGTAAGTTGAAGGACATATAAAACAATATGAAGAAAAGTCCAAGATGAGAATGTCCAAGTATATCATAGTAAATAGAGACAAAAATGGTAGAACTAGAGAATAGGTGTGGCAAAATACTTTTTCAGAAAACGAGCATCTTATGTAATACAATTAATCATGTTAAATAGTGTTTTTAAAGGACAGATTGACACAATTATAAGGACACGTGTTTGTTCTAAAGAACAGAGTGACTCTTTAATTGATAAACTGAACTTAAAATCTGCAGAGAATGAGGATTTAAAAGCTCAAATTCAAGATAATGTTTTTGTGATAACATCATTGAAAAACCATTTATGAAAAATAAAAGGAAAATAGATTGTCTATATTGCTTCACAAATACCATCTGCCAACACTATTGTTCCAGGAATGTTCAAGCTAGATTTAGAACATCTGGCTCTTAGGTTATTGCAAAATAGGGAAGCTCACATAGATTACCTTAAGTACACTCAAGAACTACAGATATTTTAGTAAATAGTCGAGCCAGCTAAAGCAGAACAATCTTAAGATAAAGAGTTAGACTTTCTGTCTATGTAAGCATGCCTAACTAATTCAGGTGAATGGAGAAGAGGAGTTACTTAATATGTCGAGATACATGCCCAAATGGCTATTACTCTTAGTGCTAAAAAGTTGTTGTCACACCCAAAACCAAGGTCAAGAAATTAGTTTGCTGAACCTCTTCCGATCCTCAATCAAACAGTAAATAGTGAGTTCTCAAAAACAGCTATTCTAACACACCTATGTTGACTTCTACAATTGAAGTGTTCTACTAGTAAATGCGGATCAAAGCCTATCGGCAATAAAAGGAATGATAGGATCTCGCAAAAACCAAGTAGGAACATGAAGAATAAAGTAGAAGCCCAACCTAGGAAAGTTAATAAAAAGAATTGTGTTGTTAAACCAGTTCATGATGTTAATGTTAAGCATTCATTGTTACATGCGAATTCTGACTTTGTGCTACTTGTTAGAAATCGTTGTTGTATGGTGTTTCATGATATATGTTTTCTTGATTTTATGAAAAATGTGAATAGTCGTGCTGAATCTGCTAAGAAACATACAAAAGAAAGTATTTAGATACCTACAGGTCATGTATCACTAAAGTAGGACTTAAGTGGAAACCAACAGGCAGAACTTTCACTATAGCTGGTAATATGTGCCTTTAACTAGGATCACTTTAGCTAACGTAGTGGCTCTTAAGACAACCACTTCTCACTCAGTTGCTTTACAAAAACCAGAGTTAATAGAAATTTAAGAATGCTAACTACTCCGAACCCAATCATACTTGGGGATCCAATGCTACAGATATTCCATCGTCTTCTTCTTCTGTCATGACAGGTTGTCCAGATTGTTCTCTGGTATCTGGACTCCAGATGTTCGAAACACATGACAGGGAATCGCTCTCAGCTCATGAACTTTGTCAGTAAATTTCTGGGTACAGTTAGATTCAAGAACGACTACATTGCAAGAATTATGGGGTATGGTGACTATCAGCTGGGAAACGTGACTATCTTAAGGGTTTATTACGTCGAGGGGCTTAGACATAATTTGTTTTCTGTTGGTCAATTTTACGATGGGGATCTTGAAGTTGCATTTTAGAAAAACACTTGCTTTATTCGTAATTTAGAAGGTGTAGATCTACTTTTTGGATCCCGTGACATAAATTTGTACACAATTTCTCTTGATGACATGCTTAAAACATCTCCGATTTGTCTTCTATCCAAAGCGTCAAAGACTAAGAGCTGGTTATGGCACCGTCAATTATCACATCTCAACTTCGGTACTATTAACAAGCTAGCTAAAGACGGCCTTGCAAAAGGCATTCCAAGACTTAAATTTCAGAAATATCATTTGTGTTCTGCATGTGCGTTAGGAAAGAGTAAGACATCCTCCCATCAACCCAAAGCTAAAGACACTAACCAAGAAAAGCTATATCTTTTGCATATAGATCTGTGTGGCCTGATGCGTGTGGCGAGTATTAACGGAAAAAGGTATATCTTAGTGATTGTCGACGATTACTCAAGATTTACTTGAGTCAGATTTTTGAGGACAAAAGATAAAGCTCCTGAGGCAATTATTAAATGCATAAAAAATATACAAGTTCATTTGAATGCCATCGTCCGTAATGTTCGAACAGATAATGGAACCGAATTTTTCAATCAGACACTTTGTGAATTCTATGAAAATGTAGGCATCTCACATCAAACATATGTTGCACGCACTCCTCAGCAGAACAGCGTTGTCGAAAGGCGAAACCGAACTCTTATAGAAGTTGCTTGTACTATGTTAATATTTTCTAAAGCTCTATTATTTTTATGGGCCGAAGCAATCAACATAGCCTGTTACACCCAAAACCGTTCAATAATCCGCCGTCGATAAAACAAAACTCCATATGAGCTTATGAAAGATAAGAAACTGGATTTATCATTCTTTTATGTCTTTGGTGCACTATGTTATCCAACCAATAACAGTGACGACCTGGATAAATTAGATGCAAAAGCTGACATTGGTATTTTCGTTGGTTACGCGCCCGCAAAAAAAGCGTTCAGAATATACAACAAAAGATCCTAGAAAATTATTGAAACAATTCATGTGACATTTGATGAGCTGACATCAATGGCTTTTGAACAATTTAGTTCAGGACCCGGGCTTCAATGTTTAACTCCTGGAACATCCAGTTCAAGACTCGTTCCAAACCCTGTTTCTCAACAACCTTGTATTCCACCAAATAGAGATGATTGGGATCTCTTGTTTTAAACCTATTATTGATGAATACGTTCACGTCCTCCATCAATTGCGTTTCCTCTAGTTCAAGAAGCTGCTACTACTGAAGATGTGGTTTAGCTTATTCCTTTATGACAACGTTCCCATTGAACAGGATGCTTCCATCATTTATACCATCAAACACAAGAACAAGAACAATCTCCAAACATTTCTCAAGGTTTTAAAGAATCACCAAAAACACTAATCTTACCTATGTTCGATGAATACTACACTCCTCCATCAAATGCTATTTCTCAAGTTCAAGAAGCTATTGCTCCAAGAGCTGTGGATTTAACCGATTCTCCTGTGTCAACTTCCATTGACCAGGATGCTCCATCATCAAGTACTCCATCAACACAAGAACAAGATCAATCTCCAAACATTTCTCAAGGTTTTGAAGAATCACCAAAAACACCAATCTTTCATGATGATCCACTTAATGAATCTCCTCATGAAGAATCAACTCCTCAAGGATCATCATCGAATGTGACACAAAACCACACTCTATTTGAACACCTTGGTAAATAGACTAAGGATCATCCTATAGCAAATGTGATCGGCGATCCTTCTCGCTCAGTTTCTAGGAGAAAGCAACTCCAAACTGACGCCATGTGGTGTTTCTTAACTTTAGTAGAACCAAAGAACTTCAAACAAGCAATGATCAAACCGTCATGGATCGATGCAATGCAAGAAGAAATTCATAAATTTGAAAGGCTACAAGTTTGGGAATTGGTGCCGTGTCCAGATAAAGTCATTTGATAAAACTAAAGTGGATTTATAAAGTCAAGACGGATGAATTTGGCGGGGTACTAAAGAATAAGGATAGACTAGTTGCTCAAGGATTCAGGCAAGAAGAGGGAATCGATTTGGAGGAATCATTTGCACCGGTTGCTAGAATAAAGGCCATCCGTATCTTCATAGCTAATGCCACTCACAAGAATATGATGATTTTTCAAATGGATGTCAAAACGGAATTCTTAAATAGATAGCTTAAAAAAGAGATCTACGTTTCTCAACCAGAAGGATTTGTTAATCAGGACAACCCATCGCATGTGTACAAGCTGAAAAAGGCTCTCTACGGTCTCAAACAAGCAACATGTGCATGGTACGACATGCTGTCAAGCTTCCTAATCTCACAACATTTCTCCAAAGGTGTAGTTGATCCAACACTCTTCATATGGCAAGCAGGGAACGACTTATTACTGGTATAAATTTATGTTGACGATATAATATTTGCATTCACTAATACTGCCATGTGTAATGAGTTTGCTAATCAGATGACCGCAAGGTTCAAGATGTCAATGATGGGGCAGATATCATTCTTTTTAGGATTACAAATCTCACAAAGTCCCAGAGGCATCTTTATAAACCAATCTAAATATGCTTATGAAATTGTTAAAAAATATGGTATGCTAACTACTGATTCTGTTGACACACCCTTGGTAGAAAAAGTAAACTGATGAAGATCTACAGGGGACACACGTTGATGCTACACTTTACCGTGGCATGATTGGATCCCTTATGTATCTTATATCCAGTAGACCTGACCTTATACATGCAGCCAGCTTATGTGCTCGGTATCAGGCAAAGCCTACCGAAAAGCACTTACAAGCGGTTAAGCGGATCTTTTGATACCTTAAAGGAACCATTAACATGGGTCTCTAGTACTCGAAGGATATCGGTATCTATTTAATAGCATATATAGATGCAGACCACGCGGGGTGTCAGGACACTAGACGTAGTACATCGGGAAGTGCTCATTTCTTAGGTGACAAACTTGTTAGCTGGTCGTCAAAGAAGCAAAAGTGCACTGCCATATCGAGTATAGAGGCTGAATATATTGCCTTATCTGGGTGTTGTGCTCAAATCTTATGGATGCGCTCACAGCTAACAGATTATGGCTTTCAATTCAATAATATTCCTCTGTACTGCGACAACAAGAGTGTAATTGCTCTATACTGCAACAATGTTCAACACTCATGAGCCAAGCACATCGATATTCGCTACCATTTCATTAAGGAGCAAGTGGAAAATGGAATTGTGGAGCTATACTTTGTCCGGACTGAATACCAACTGCCTGACATATTCACTAAATCTTTGCCAAGAGAAAGATTCAACTTATTGATCGAAAAGCTCGGTATGAGAAGCATGTCTCCGGAAACATTAAAAAGTCTGGCAGAGGAAACAGACGAGTGATGGTGGTAACTCATATCCTGTATTATATGTACATAAGAAAACATAAAAACACAAAAATATTTTTCTTTTATATAAATTTATAAAAAAGAAAATTAAAAATTAAAAAATCAGAAAATATAAAAATATGTATCTCTGGCATGTCTTCTGAAAATCGATAACATTTACGGTCTTAGAAATGTCATTCAATAATGATACGAGACTGTAAATAAAGTTCGAGCAGAAGTTCAAAAGTTTTCAAAACATGCTAAAAATGGCTTGCTATTATTTCGGATAGCAACCCGGTCGTCATCTTAAAGGCAAGTATTTCAAAATGAAAACTTGACCTAACAACGGGAATTTATTCTCGGGCATGGTCTTCTTTATGACTATGCAAAGGCTTGTGTTTACTTTGCAACACAACCCGTGCTTTCGATATTCCATAAGTGTACGTGTGAGCGCGCTTATATGTCAAAATAAGAGAAATCTTATTTTTTTTATGGTGATGATTTTCAAAAATAAAATAATCATCTCCGAAATTCCTTAAAAATGATTTTTCAAGGCATTTGACCACTCAAACAACGACTACAACTCTTTAAATAGAAAACGAGTCATTGTTTGAGGGGGAGAGAATATCAAATAATTTCTTCTTTATAAAATCAGTTTGTGATTATGGTAAAAGATTTTAAACTATAACGGGTTTACATTTAAAGGGAGCTTGTAGAATACTAGTAATCTAATGATCAAACCAAGAATAAGAGTGAGAAGTGGGTTGTGATGGTTAGAGAGAGAAAGTAATGGAATGGATGAATTGTATTAAGATGGAATGTGAAAAATGGAACAACCAACCCCTCTCCAAGGCTAGGAGAGGGTTTATATAGTCCTATAGGCCAGCCCATAGGCTATGATGGGCTTCCCATGGGTCTTGGGCCGGACTAGATTACTAATCTAATCATTACATAAACTATGAGCTTAGACCTGTTACAACTTGGAAGTGACCGACACTTTTTGTGTTTCCAACAATCTCCCCCTAAGGGAGGTCACTCCATTTTACAACTCTTTAAGCCTAGCATACAATGCTTTGTCTTTAGTCTTTAGCTCGTC
>BQNB010046427.1:31560-43701 GCA_026074375.1 Tanacetum coccineum
GAATGCAAAAGTACAACTTATTTATGAAAAATAAAGATGACTTACAAAGAAACACGACGGAAGGTAGATTAGAAATCAAAAACAACCCAATCGTTGTTTTACAAATTACCCGGATGAACCAACAATCAACACGAACAATATATCTTCAAGTGGATGATCAAAGATCAAAAATGAATGGAGTTGGGTGGTGTTTTTGGTTCGGCAATAGAGAGAAAAAGAAAGAAAAGATAAGTAAGGTTTATGTGTGTGTGAGAAATGGTTACAAGAAATGAGAAGATATGATGAAACAAGTAGATATATAGGTAAAATTTACACACACACACACACACACACATACATGCATGTGTGCCGTGGGCTAGGTGGAACAAGAAAAAGGGGACCATTTTGATCTTCAAATGAGGGTTTAGCTAGGACATGGTGTAAGCCTTTAAGTAGGAAATTAGTTAGGTTGTTTATCTTGTAGCAAAAATTCAAAATGGATCCTATGTATGCATGCATGTTGCAACCGGTTGTGTACAAGCCAAAAGGGGGACCAAAAATGTTTTTCCCACTTTCTAGGATCACTAGCTCAAAAACATTTAATTTTCAAAGCCCTTTACATGCACATGCACAAGTAACGAAACGAGTAACGGTATCACGAAAAATTACGAAATTTTAAATATTGCTTAAAAACATAAAAACGCGGATATTGCCAAAATACTACAACGTTTGGTGTCCCGGTTCACTCCCGGAGACGATTCTAAGATAATAACGAAACAACTTCCCGGTTAAACGGTAAAGCTAAACGAAACTTTTAAAAATTTAAATTACTACACAGAAACGGCTAACTTTTTGAACGGAAAATCTCGGGTTGTCACATTCTTTCCCCGTTAAAGAAGCTTTGTCCTCAAAGCTTAGGACGCAACATCTGCAGCGGGTGCAGAGTTGGTGAAAAGGTGCGGGTATTTCTTTTGCATTTGGTCCTCACGCTCCCAAGTGAACTCAGGACCTCTCCTGGAGTTCCAGCGCACTTTGACAATCGGAATACGACTCTGCTTCAGACGCTTGACCTCACGGTCCATAATCTCGACAGGTTCTTCAATGAAGTTCAATTTGTCGTCAACTTGGATCTCATCCAATGGTATAGCAAGTGGTTCATCAGCCATGCATTTCTTCAATTTCGAGACGTGAAACGTACTATGAACTCTACTCAACTTCTCTGGAAGTTCTAGACGATAGGCAACGGTTCCTACTTTGGCAATGATCTTAAAAGGTCCAATATAACGAGGGTTCAGCTTTCCCCGTTTGCCAAAATGTATCACTCCTTTCTAAGGAGACACTTTCAATCATGACCTTATCTCCTACTTGAAACTCAAGAGGTTTTCGTCTTACATCGACATAGCTCTTTTTGACGATTACGGGCGGCTTGGATATGGCTCTTGATTTGAACTATTCTCTTAGTTGTCTTGTGGATGATCTCTGGGCCAGTGAGCTGACTGTCTCCAACTTCGGCCCAGCAGATGGGTGATCGACACTTGTGCCCATACAATGCCTCAAACGGAGCAGCCTTAATGCTGGTATGTTAACTGTTGTTATACGAAAATTCTACCAACGGTAAGTGTTTATCCTAACCTTTTCCAAAGTCAAGTACACAGGCACGTAACGTATCCTCTAACGTCTGAATGGTTCTCTTACTCTGACCATCGGTCTCTGGATGGTAGGATGTACTCATATCCAATCGAGTACCTAATGCTTTATGTAGAGACTTCCAAAAATGTGAAGTAAATTTTCCATCGCGATCAGAGATGATCGAAACCGGTACTCCATGCTTTGAGACTACTTCCTTCAAGTATTGTCTCGTCAATTTTTCTAACGTGTCATCTTCTCTCATAGGCAAGAAATGAGCAGATTTAGTGAGACGATCAACGATTACCCAAATCGTGTCTTGCCCAGCCGCTGTCCTCGGCAGTTTAGTCACAAAGTCCATTGTTATGTTCTCCCATTTCCATTTTGGGATCTCTGGTTGAACCAACAAACCAGATGGTTTCTGATATTCTATCTTAACCTTTGCACATGTTAAACACTTGCTGACATAAGTGGCAATTTCTGCTTTCATGTTAGGCCACCAATATAACTTCTTCAAGTCCTGATACATCTTATCCGATCCAGGGTGGATGGAATACTTCGACTTATGCGACTCATGCATAATCAAGGCCCTCAAATCACCAAGACACGGAATCCAACTTCGATTGTTTAAGCATAACATTCCGTCAGCGCGAGGTTCTAACTTGTTAATCATGCCATGCAAATCTTCGTTGATGAAGTTCTCTTCCTTTCTGGCTTTCGATTGAGCACTCAAAATCTGCTTAGGAAGGTTTAACCCTATAGTCATAACCAAGGCTCGAACTCGTAGCGGCTTGCTTCTTTCCTTTCGACTCAGGGCATCAGCCACCACGTTCGCCTTTCCTGGATGATATCGGATCTCACAGTCGTAGTCGCTCAACAATTCTAACCAACGTCTTTGCCTCATATTCAGCTCCTTCTGGTCGAGAATGTGTTGCAAACTCTTATGATCAGTGAACACAACGCACTTGGTACCGTACAAATAATGTCTCCATATTTTCATGGCAAACACTACTGCACCAAGCTCTAGTTCATATGTGGTATAGTTCTTCTCGTGAACCTTGAGTTGGCGGGATGCGTAAGCTATGACCTTCTCTCTCTGCATCAAAACCGCGCCCAACCCTTTATGCGAAGCATCGCAATATACCACGAAGTTCTCACTTCCCTCTGGTAAAGCCAAAATCGGCGCACTACACAACTTTTGCTTCAACAACTGGAATGCAGCTTTTGCCTTTTCTCCCCATTCAAACTTCACACTCTTCTAAGTCAGTTTCGTCATAGGTCTCGCGATTTTTGAAAAGCCTTTAATAAATCATCGATAGTAACCGGCCAAACCTAGAAATTGATGAATCTTAGTAGGTGTCTTGGGCGACGCCTAATCCTTGATTGCCTCAATCTTTGCGGGATCTACGTGAATGCCTTCATTATCAATCATGTGACCAAGAAATTGTACCTTCGATAGCCAAAACTCATACTTTGAGAACTTGGCATACAATTCTTCCTTCTTTAATAAATTCAAGATCAACTTAATATGTCCTTCATGCCCCTTTCTGGTTTTGGAGTAGATCAAAATATCATCGATGAATACAATCGAATCTATCGAAAATATGGTTTGACAACCCCATTATTCATAAGTCATGAAAACTGCCGGTGGTTAGTCAAAACAAATGACATTAATTGAGAACTCGTTTTAGTGACCATGTGGGTCTAAATTGCTATCTTTGAATGTCTTCTCACGAAACTCTGAGTTGATAGATAACTTGATCTCAGGTCGATCTTAGAGTTAGACTCTTGGACCCTTGCAATTGATCTAAACAAATCGTCGATCTCAGAAGTGTGTTTCGGTTCTTCACAGTAAGCTTGTCAGTTCCGATTGTCGTTAACATCGAAAGATCCATATTTCTTCTTGACAAAACAAAACGGTTGACTCCTCTGTTTTTTTTTTTCTTTTAATTTTTTGTTTTTTTTTTTCTTCTTTTTTTTTTTTTCATTTTTTTTTCCCCCCCCCTTTTTTACCCTGGGTGAGGAACTGGGTCTTATAAATCCTCTGTCAGAAAGTTCTTGCAACTGAGTGGATAACTCTTGCATTTCAGCTGGTGCTAATCGATACGGTGCTCGTGCTACAGGTGCAGCAACAGGGACTAAGTCAATTTGAAATTCAACTTGTCGAGTAGGCGGTAATCCAGGCAGATCTTCTGGAAAGACTTCCAAAAATCCCCGTACGATCGGTACGTCCTCAAGTCGCCTCTCCTCCGACTTATCCTCAGCTTTCTTGGACGTAACTTGTGCAGAATAATCTTGAATCCTGTCTCAATATACTTTTGGGTCTTCGTGCTCATATGAATATCAACTTAGTTCGCTGGTCGCAGAATTTTATCACCTCGGATTTTTTCAACACTAATTTCCATAAGGAATACGAATAAACTTTCTCGTCACAATACGACAACGCGTTGGTACTTCGCCAACCAATCTCATACAATGATAACGCAAAACTACCAGCTAATACGGGCATTAGATCTATGTGAATGGATGAATGATTAATCCTAACTTCAACCTCTTAGTAACAATATTTGTTTCTGAAATTCTTCCATCGGCAAGTTCTATGGCATAACTAGTTTCTAAAGTGGATGGTGCAACATCAAGCAAAACACTAAAGGTAGTCGACACAAAACTTCTATCGGACCGAATCGATAACATAGTAAGCATAACAGTTATTGAGAAGGAACGTACCCGTGACAACGTTGGAATCAGGGTTTGTTCCTCCTCCACCAAATGGGTAGCTTTCGTCGTAGCTTCGTGACCTCAGTCTGGTTTCCTGTTTGTTTCCATTCTTGTTTCTTGTCGGGTTTCACGGTTCTGATTCCTTCAACTTAGGACAATCCCTCCAATGTCCTGGTCTTTCCACACTCGTACAAAATTATACAACTGCTGATTTCTAAATGGATCCTCTGAGTGTTTGAGCAATAGCAGGCCCTACAATCCCTTAGTCTGATGTCCAATCCTTCTTTACAGTTTCACACCTCATAGTTAAACTACCATTCAGGTGCAGCCTGCACTTATTGCAGTAGGGTAGTAGCCCAGCATACCCCTTTCTTTCATTGTTCCCAGCCGTATAAGCTCTGGCCACATTCTTCCCACTAGTATTTTGCCTCTTGAACGGTAGTTGCTGTCCTCGGTTTTCCTTAAGTTACTTTCCATCCTCTTTTATTCTCAGCACTCCTTGAAGCATAATCCCTGGAGCTTTTATCCATTATTGGTTAGCAATGCGTATAGCATCGTGGAGTCTGGATGGTTCGCTGCAATCACATTCCTTGAATGTTGTCCGGTAAACCTCCAATAACCTTTCAACTCTGTTTCTTCTTCAGGGACCATTCTAGTACACAACAAATCAACTCCTGAAACTTTGAGTGTAAGCAGTCAAGTCGTTTCCTTTCGGTCAGACTTCCAAATTCAGTCTCCATCTTTGGATTTTTTTCCTTGGTTAGTACACTTCTGGCCTTAACTTCATCAGTTCAACCCTAATTCATGGCATATGCTGCCTCAACACCAACGTTCTATTATGAGAGTTTCAATGCACTGTCCTGCGTATGCATGCAGCATATTTTACTTGATACTTCGGTGGACAATTCTGATATGGAACCAGTCTCACATTTTCCTCCCAATCCAGGGGTAATCGACAAACGCCTTCGGTTCTAGAATTATGGTGGCTTGCACTTCAAGAAGTCTTGGAATGTGCACTCTCGAGCCACTGGCATGAAACCTCCATAATCATGCCATAATATTTCAATCCTGTTTCCATTTCCTCGTTTCCTCCATTTCTATTTCCTCAATTTACTATTTTCCTTCGTTTCATCCATTGCATTTCCTTGTTCACCACCTTTCTCATTCATGGGTTCAAGGTCTAATCGCGGCTTACGAGCACTCCATCTCTTCTGCTACTCGGCGGTTAACCAATTTCTTCACATTCCTGTGAGTCATGGATGCTCCGAATCGTGTGTTAGGCATCTTCCTTACTACCAAACAAATATAACGCTTGGTAAATATTTCTAGGTGATTCGAGATCACTACGGTATTAAATAAAAATTTACGGTTAATCAACATAGGGAATACACGAATCGAAATGTATTACGGAATCCCAGAAGCATGACGCAAGAGCATAGTAAATTCAAAGCATACATCTTATCATAGATAAATACCAATTTCATATCTCGAACTATTAGTGCGTACATCACGTTAGTTTAAAATAAAGAAAATTACGAAGTTTTAACAATACGGTCGGATACTAGATGCTCAATGATTGTTAACACTAATGAACACATCTAAGGACGATAGCCCATGTGCTTCCTAGCACACGCCTCGAGTCTACCAACTCTCACTCGATCATAAAATCGAAGTCGTCGCATCTGCCTTTAACCTTCTCTCTTTTTTTTTATGCATACGTGACATGTCGCGCTGGAGTTGGTCAACTCTCTGGAATCTCAACACTCATGGTGCCTCTAAGACTCCTGTTATCCTTCTCAAACTCAGCAACCATCTCAGTCAAAGCATTTACTGCTGATCAAACCCCAACAATCCTTGTCCATGCTCTCTTGAACTCCCTCAATAGCCCGATTACAACTGCGACTGGGATAGCTGTGTGTGATCATGGATCCTCTGAACCAACATCTCCAATGCCTTATACGTACTTTACTGCTCCTCATGAGCAAGCTCAGGAATATCCTTGGCATCTTGCAAAGATGCGTAACCCTTTCAACTCTGACCTCATACGGAGCCTCTCTCACCCGTTATGTCTCTCTCGATTCACAGCCTCAACTACTTCTCTAGCATCAATCCTTCTATCCCTAGAGCATTTGCGTGTAAGCAATACAACTCATCAATCTCCACCGGAATCTCTGGATCCAATATCCTTGCTCTTTAGTGAGGCTCATCACTAACCTCTGACAATTGCATCAGCCCTCAAATTATTCCCTAGATAACCTCTACAGTATGCCAGATAACAAGAATCCCTTTACTTTATTAGCCGATGGTATCAAATCAGCTCGGACAAGAGATAAAGGCTCCTGATGAACAGGTGATAATGCAGGTTCAGACGTCAGTGGGGGCCTGCGGTCTCTTTAGAGATGGCCTCGCTGATGTACTCGGTAAATCAGGTGGATGAATAATCTGCAATGAGTGTCTTCGTATGAAGAATAGATGGAAGCATTTCGAATGAAAATCTGATGATGCCTCTGATGATGAATCTGAAGAAGAATGATCGGCAGAATGTCTCACAGCAAGACGATGAGTGGGTAACGGTCCAACCCTCTTCCTCACAGTCATCATGTGTACCGGCCCATTAAGATGGTAGCGGTACGGTCGACCATGAGGAATAGGCTGTCCAGGTTGTTAGGAATCATAACCGGCGTAGTAGGTATGATAGGTGAGCTCTGGGATGAAGCAGGTAATCTCAGTTAAGCGTACCATGGGTAGGTGATGGTGTGTACTTGGTGTATCACTGTCTGTGGTTGTCATCATCGATGATAAATATGTAAGATAGCTGGTAATGGTGGTATATGGTTTGATGATGGATCCTTAGATGGATCAGACTCTGTATCAGATGCAGGTGAGTTTCAGGAGAAGCTGGTTGTATAAGTTTGGGATGGTGGTATAGTAGGTGCTATGATAGTTTCTCTGTGGGGATCACTGGTGTGTCAGTACCTGAGTAGCGGTGGAGTAATCAATGGTGTGGTGTCAGGATTAGTAGTAGGCGATAGTACGAACTAGATCACTCATCCTGCATGTGTCCCCACGCTTTCCTTTGATGATTCGAAGCTATCGAGATTACTGAAATAGCCTTAACCTGGACAAGACAAAGTTCATATATAATCATCTTCAATCAACCATGCATGATGCAAAAAATATAAATGGGTGAATGAGTAACTGGAGGAATGCAAAATGATTGAATGAATGAGTCATCGAGCCATATTGATAGGATGGAAATAAGAAATACTTAGAAATATTAGATTACTTAGTTTTAATACGTATATATTATTTACGTAGTACTTAGTTATGTATACGTACTATGTAAGGTCACGTAAGGCACATAATCACGTAGGATCACATACTGGTTATAGTCTAGACCTAGTTTATACTACCTGGTTCTTTATAACCTGGGCTCTTGATACCAATCTGTCACACCCCCAAACGGGGCTGGATCGGTACGTGTCCGGAGGCGTGATTTATTGAGCATCTCAAGTACAAGCGGAAAATAAAGAACGACCTCTTAGGGAACGTTTTGAAAAAAATAACACCGTTGCAAAGTTTAAAATAATAATAATAAGTTTTACATCGATTAAATTTAAAAGATTCAAAGTTTAAAATGCGGAAGCTTAAATAAGTTCAACAACGGTATTTAAAGACATAGATAAATCTTTGTAAAAAAACGGTACAGGCATAATGGGACTTCACATAAGTTCAAGCAACCAGCATCCCATGCTAAGCACCTGAAAAACATGCTTAAAACGTCAACATAAAGTTGGTGAATTCATAGGTTTAGTTCAAACGTTGTTATAGTGGACCACAAGATTTCAAAATGTATGCGATAGTTATAACAGATACAACTTCACATAAAAAGGTATTTACGTTGCACTAAGCTCATGACACCGAAGCTAATTACGGCAAGATAGCATGTACTTTGTATAAGTATTTGTGTTTGCCATTCAGGGGTCGACCAAAGACAACCTACCAGTACGACATGACATATAGCCATTTATCGGGCGCCTAGTTTTTTGGGTGTGAGCGCTACTCTCCCGAATAGGATATTTAGTTCCCAATAGATCTTTTTATTTCATTCGCGCTCCCTCGACGGTCCTACAGTCAAGAGATTGAAAGTTCTTGATAGTTTCGGGCAGTTGTGGTCTATAAGCTACTAGGCAACTCGTAAACAGGGAAAATCTACGAAATTACTTGTGTCCATTTTAAAAAACAAGCTATGTTTCTCTCCATGTTATAAAACATTTAGTCAAAACGAGTAAAAGAGTGGGCTATGAAAATAACCTTATAAGGGTATGTGGATCAAAAGGAATAATCAGTGAAAATGAATCTCACGGTTCTTAGCGACAACCTATCTTATAGTCGTCGTTTTAAAAATGATGTTACAACGGAATAAGCTTAAACAAGATAAATGATCATCCGAGCACGAGTACGTCACAGAAGTATCAATTTTTTAAAACGTACTTTCGAAAGTTATAAGTTTTGACAAGTCTCGACATTTTGAAACATCTTTAAAAATATTTCGTCCTTTAGTGTATTTCGTCTTTTAGTGTATTTCGTCTTTTAGTGTATTTCATCTTTTAGTGTATTTTATCTTTTAGTGTATTTTGTCTTTTAGTGTATTTTGTCTTTTAGTGTATTTCGTCTTTTAATGTATTTCGTCTTTTAGTGTATTTCGTCTTTTAGTGTATTTTGTCTTTTAGTGTATTTCGTCTTTTAGTGTATTTGTCTTTTTGCTATATTTTGTCTTTTAGTGTATGTCGTCTTTTAGTGATCCTGCACCATCATATTGACTCAATAATAAAATGTTGATAAACTGACACTTACGTTTTTCTATATTTTATCTTATGTTTATATTATAAGTATATTTTCAAGCTTTTATAAAGTTTTTATTGAAATTTCGCATGGATCCTTTCTAAAAATATCGACTATCCATTTTTATCAACCTGCGGACACGTGAAAATATCCCGTTTTTACAAAGTACATATTTTTTAGATCGAAAGAATATAGATATATTTTCGACATCACCTCAGAATATCGCAACAAATCCGTTCTAAACCTAACCTCTTCGACATTTCAATTTACGCTTACATCAAATCCAAATCTACTCTTAATCTACTTCGCTAATAATATGTGAAACGTTTAATATTACGATAATCTTATATTAAACTGATATAGCCGTAGTAATAACAATATATATATATCAAAATAGTCACAACAAACTTTTATACACAAAAGTATACAACTTAATGTTTTATGTTCTTCCTTTTATAAACAAAAAGATTCAAAAAATTGAGATCTTGTAATTTTATTAGAAAAATTGATATTGATTTGCACAACGATCGCTTTGTTTCTTTCTTGTTCGGACATGATCTACGCAATGCAAAAAGTACAAAATTTATTTATGAAAAAAGTAGAGATGAATTACAAAGAAACCACGTCGGCTTTATCTTTAGAGGTAATATATATGCTAGTTCATTCGTAAATGATCAAAGATGAAAAATGTATGGATTTGTGTATATTTGTGTTGGTTCATGGGTTTGAGGGAGAAAAATCAAGTGGTGAAAATAAGTCTTTGTGTGTGTAGGGTTGAATGAAATGAAATTGAGTTTAGGTTAATATATATGATGTTCCAAAAATTCACAACACATACTCTTGTTGTGTGTGTCCACCGATCGGACAAGGGGGGGGGACAACAAAGGGGAACAATTTAATCCCCAAATGTTATCCTTAAGAGTAAATGTCTTTTCCTCTAACCATGCTAGCTTGTTCTAAGTGCTTTGATTTCAAATTTTTGAATCCTATGTATACATGCATGTGTGTAACCGGTTAGGACAAGGCCAAGGGGGGACCAAAAAAATAATTTCCCACATTCTAGGATCACTAGTGCTAGTTGATGAATTAATTTCCAAGCATGCATGCACAACAAGTATAGATTAAAAAGCTTAGCAGTACAATAACGAAACGAGTTACGGTATACGGAAAATTCAAAATTTTAAATTTGGCTTTAAAACATTTATATTACATGGCTATTGCAAATACTACAACGTTTGGTGTCCCGGTTCGCTCCCAGTGACGATTCTCAGATAATAACGAAACAACTTCCCGGTTAAACGGAAAAGCTTAACGAAACTTTTAAAAAGTCAAATTTCTAAACAGAAACGGGCTATTTTATTAATTCGGATTTCTCAGGTGGTCACACATGTCTTGTACTGAGGTTTCCAAATTAAAAAATTTTGAAAAAGATCATCTGTTTTCGGTATTTAGTGACATGGCGGAAAAGCAAGAAACAATCACTTAAACCTAAATCTAAAGACAACCAATATGGATATAAACTATATTTCTTTGCGGGATTATGCGCGTTGCAGTGTAATGGTGAAAAGTACTTCCTCGTCATTGTGGATGTTTTCTCTCGATTCACTGGGTGTAGTTTATTGTATCAATGGATGAAGCTCCTGATTTTATATATCAAGTTTTTGAAAATGGTACAGTTTGTTTTGAATGCTAACTATTAGGAACCATCCGTACTGATTATTGTTACTGGAGTTTTGTCAATCAAACTCTGCGTAGCTATTATGAGAGCGTTGGCATTTCTCATGAAACATCGGTTGCAAGAACTCCACAACAAAATGGTATCGTTGAAAGGTGAAATCGTACTCTTGTTGAAGCCGATCGAACAATGTTAATCTACGTAAAAGCTCTTTTATTTCTATGGGCCGAGGCAGTCGCTTACGCATTGTTACACCAAAAATCGATCCATTTACGTCGCCGCCATGGAACATAAACTCTTATGAGCTCTTACATGACATAAAACCCGATTATTCTTACCTTCATATTCTTTTGTGCACCTTTGCTATCCAAACCCATGTTAGTCGTACAAATTGGGAAAAATTCAAGCTAGCTGTTAAGGCATTTTCATTGGTTTTGCACCCAAGTAGAAAGCTTAATGTATCTTCAAACCTGACGTACCAGAATATTCTTTGAAACATCCATGTCGATTTTGATGAGCTGACGGCTATGGCTTCTGAACAAAGCAGTTTAGAACCCGTGCTTCATGAAATGACTCATGCAACACCCAGTTCAGGACTCATTCCAAACCCTCCTCCTTCAGCACCGTTTGTACCATCATTGAGACATGAATGGGATATTGTGTTTCAACCAGGGTTTGATGAGTTCTTCTCTCCTCCAGCTAGCGTTGCCTCTCCAGTTCCTGCAGAAGAAGCTTCTGCTCCTGTTGAGTCAACTGGTTTACCTTCCTCAACAACTGTTGATCAAGATGCACCCTCACCAAGTACCTTACAAACTACTTCATAATCACAATCCCAAACAATTCCTCTATGTGCTAAAGAAGAGTCACATGACCTTGAGGTTGCACATATGAGTAACGATCCTTATATTCTCATTCCAATTCCAAAAACTATTTTTGAAGAATCCTCATCATCGGATGTTATTACTACTACTGTGCACTCAGACGCTCCAGTCTCAGAACACCTCGGTAAATGGACAAAAGATCATCCGTTACAAAACATAATTGGTGTCCCTTCCAGACCCGTTTCCACAAGACTCCAACTATACAAACAAGCCTTGTTCTGCTACTATGGTGCCTTCCTAACTTCAATTAAACCTAAGACGTACAAAGATGCACTAACTTAGTCATGCTGGATTGAGGCAATGCAAGAAGAGCTAAATGAATTTGAAAGTCTTGA
The DNA here is from genome assembly GCA_026074375.1 of Tanacetum coccineum. Lineage (NCBI taxonomy): Eukaryota > Viridiplantae > Streptophyta > Magnoliopsida > Asterales > Asteraceae > Tanacetum > Tanacetum coccineum. The sequence continues at coordinate 43,620 of BQNB010046427.1, forward strand.
AGTTTGGGAACTCGTTCCTCGTCTAGAAAAAGTGATGGTTATTACCTTAAAATATAAGGTCAAATTGGATGAATTGGGGGGA
>BQNB010046428.1:4975-43701 GCA_026074375.1 Tanacetum coccineum
GAACAACTACAAGAGCTTTCCGACAAAGGATTCATAAGGCCTAGTTCCTCACCTTGGGGAGACTCAGTCTTGTTTGTCAAAAAGAAGGATGGGTCATTCAGGATGTGTATCGACTACCGTGAGTTGAATAAGGTGACAGTGAAGAATCGTTTTCCACTCCCGAGGATCGACGATTTATTTAATCAACTCTAAGGATCTAGTATTTATTCGAAGATAGATCTGAGATCGGGTTATCACCAGCTTAGAGTATGAGAGCAAGACATTCCAAAGACAGCATTTTGAACTCGGTATGGTCATTACGAGTTTCAAGTCATGCCATTTAGACTGACAAACGCACCTGCGGTGTTTATGGACCTCATGAACCGAGTGTGCAAGCCTTACTTGGATAAGTTTGTAATTGTCTTCATTGATGACATACTTATTTATTCAAAGGACGAGAAGGAACACGAAGAACATCTTAAGGCAATTTTGGAGCTGCTTAAGAAAGAGAAGTTGTACGCTAAGTTTTCAAAATGTGAATTTTAGATTCCGAAGGTACACTTCCTTGGTCACGTCATTGATAGCAGAGGTATTTATGTGGATCTAGCCAAGATAGAATCTATTAAAGATTGGGCATCTCCTAAGACACCAACGGAGATCCGCCAGTTTTTAGGTCTTGCTGGGTACTATCGAAGGTTTATCGAGGGATTTTCAAAGATTGCTAAACCAATGACAAAGCTCACTCAGAAAGGAATCAAGTTTGATTGGGGTGAAAAGGAAGAGAACGCATTTCAGTTAATAAAGCAGAAGATGTGCAGTGCGCCAATTCTGGCATTACCCGAATGAAGCGAAGGCTTTGTGGTCTATTGTGATGCTTCACATAAAGGCTTAGGCGCTGTGTTGATGCAGAGAGAGAAGGTGATTGCCTATGCTTCTCGACAGTTAAAAGTTCATGAGAAGAACTACACCACTCATGATTTAGAACTTGGATTGGTGGTATTTGCTCTAAAGATATGGAGACACTATCTATATGGAACTAGATGCACTGTGTTCATTGACCATAAAAGCTTACAACACATTCTCGATCAAAAGGAGCTTAACATGAGGCAACGCCATTGGCTTGAATTGCTAAGCGACTACGATTATGACATTCGTTATCATCCAGGGAAGGAAAACGTAGTGGCTGATGCATTAAGCCATAAGGAGCGAATTGAGCCACTACGGGTTCGAGCCTTGGTTATGACTATTGGCTTAGATCTTCCAAAATGAATTTTAGAAGCTTAGATCGAAGCCCAAAAACCAGAGAATCTTGTGAATGAAGATGTAGGCGGTATGATCAGAAAGGATATACCCAAGGAAAGGTTGGAACCATGCGCCGATGGGACTTTATCTTTACACGATAGGAGTTGGTTACCTTGCTATAGAGATTTAAGATCCGTGATTATGCACGAATCTCACAAGTCAAAATACTCTATCTATCCTGGTTCTAAAAAGATGTACCAAGATGTGAAGAAACTGTATTGGTGGCCAAACATGAAGGCTGACATCGCCGCTTATGTTAGCAAGTGCTTGACGTGCGCGAGGGTCAAGGCCGAACACCAAAGCCCATCAGGGATGTTAGTACAACTAGCAATACCCGAGTGGAAATGGGATAATATCACGATGGATTTTATCACCAAGCTTCCTAAGTCGTCACAAGGTTTTGACACCATCTGGGTGATTGTAGATCGACTTACAAAATCTGCCCACTTCTTGCCAATAAGGGAGAATGATCCATTAGACAAATTGGCAAGGTTGTACTTGAACAGGATAGTAGCAAGACACGGGATACCTGCTTCGATTATCTGTGATCGTGATGGGAGATTCACATCCAATTTCTGGAAATCATTTCAGAAAGCTTTGGGTACAGATATAAGTATGAGCACTGCATATCATCCAAAAACCGACGACCAGAGCGAGAGAACTATCCAAACTCTCAAGGACATGCTACGTACTTGCATGATTGATTTTGGCAAAGGATGGGTTAAACATTTGCCATTGGCCGAGTTTTCATACAACAACAGTTATCACTCTAGCATAAAGGCCGCACCTTATGAGGCACTGTATGGTCGAAAATGTCGATCACCGGTGTGCTGGGCCGAGGTTGGGGAAGCTCAACTGACTGGTCCAGAATTAATCCAAGAGACAACGGAAAAGATCGTCCTGATCAAGTAGAGGATGCAAGCTGCTCAGGATCGACAAAAGAGCTACGCTGATCGGAAACGAAAGCCGATGGAGTTCGAAGTTGGGGATAGGTTTGAAAGCGGGAAATTTGAAAGCAAGGAGTTTGAAGTTGGGGATAAGGTTATGATCAAGGTCTCACCTTGGAAAAGGGTTGTACGATTCGGTAAGGGAACAGGTAAGTGAACCGAGCTATGTTGGGACCTTTCCGGTGTTAGCCCAAGAGTGGGAAAGTTCGCCTACAGGCTGAACTTCCTCAAGAGTGGAGCAGGTTAAACCCTACTTTCATGTGTCTAATTTGCAAGATATGTTTCACTGACGCAACCATTAGTCATGTCGTTAGAAGGTATTCAAGTTGACTATAGCTACTAGGTTTGTGGTAAAAATTAGGAGGGAGAGTTTATGTAGCGAGTAGAATAAGAGATGTAAGAGACGATTTGAGCCGTTGAAAATCATGGAACAGGAGATCATAAACGATTAAAAGCGGAAGGGATACCATTGGTTAAGGTTCGCTGGAAACTCTAGGAGAGGTCTGAGTTTCACTCTGGGAACGTGATGATTGTTCAAACAGAAATACCACAAACTTTTCCGCAAACGAACTTCGTCACTCCCTACAAGGTCTTAAGCTTTGAGAAATTAAAGCTCTTTTAACGGGTTGGAGACTTGTAACATTTCTCATTTCACGGTCCTTTTACGACTCCTATTATTCGTCCTATTGATTTTGGTCCGGACTCGTTTACTTTTTATTGAACTTTTAAGCTCTAAATCGCGTTATAGGACTTGAAATAATTCATTTAACGTAACGGTCACCAAAATAAATTACGGTTTACATCAATCAAGTGTTATATAATTATTAAGAAGATAATAAATGACTTTGCGTATTTTATTTTTATTGGTCACGTAAAAGGCTTACGTTTCGCAATAAAATACATTTAGGCACACCCCAGAAATACATAGACTTACCTAGACTCAAACCAACACCTACTTTTAATCCTTAAACATAAAATTTAATAAAATCTTGTATTAATAGCCCACTAAGGCCGGATGTGGGGAAACAAAAGCAACTAGAAAATCCTTAATATCTCCTAAGTACTTGTACATCAAGGGTTTAATTAAGAAGTGTCCTTAATGTCACCTAGTTAAGCTGATACACATTGGATAAAGACCACTTTGGATCCTTCTTTTCCTTTGATACCCGCGGCAACAACATACATATACACAAACTATGAAATCTTGCTAAATCCTAGTAAATCTTGTACATATATCTTGTAATTAAGATATGTACTTAATTGTATTAGCAAAAACCATGTACTCTGATAACTAGAAACCACAAACCACACAAAGAGGCACGATTTTGGGGTTGGTTTGATTTTTTTTCGATTTTTGGGACTAGGAAAGCTATTAGTTCCTCATGCCTCATATATACACACTCACATTGACACTTAACACTTCTTGAAAACTCATAAACACATTAAACACTCTCTCTCTCAAACAAACCATCCTTGTCTCTTTTGTCTCGGGTCATAAGCCGCAAACAAACACCTTCATAAATCTCATTTGAACCCTAGTACCCTACTAATGCTAAGGCAATGCATGTCATGTAAGCATATATGCTCTAGACGTAAACAAGTAATGCATGTATGTCCCTCACAAATCCCATTTGTGAAAATAATTTTTGAAGGTGGTTATAGTCCAGACAAAAACTTTTGACCTGGTTCTCTATAACCTAGGCTCTGATGCCAATCTGTAACACCCTCAAATCTGAGTATGCAGCGGAATGTTGAATATCCGAAGGCGTTACATTATTGGGTCAATAGCACAAGATCAGAGAACGACTACTAAACGTGTCGTTTGAAAAAGATACATTGGATTAACAAAATACTTGTTTGTTACATAAGCTCATGGCTTCAAATGGTTCAACAAAATAGATAAAGATTTCGGTTTATAACAATTGTCCCCAAAGTGTAATAAGACCCCAAATCTTAAGTGTTGACTCTTCAATTATTGACTCCCAATGTATCATCGCACCTCGTGCCTTATTGACCTGAAAAACATGCTTAAAACGTCAACATAAAGTTGGTGAATTCATAGGTTTATGTAAATCAATGGTAGGACCGCAAGATTTCCAAGTGTATGATTAAGCAACAGATGCAAACATCATAAAAAGTAATTACGTTTCCTAAGCTCATGACACCGAGGCTCGACGTATATGAATGCAATTATAAATTGCCAACTGGTGTCCGTGAATGATGTGCTAACCCTGCAACATCCCAAATTCGACATGGTATGCGTTCGTTCCCAGTGATAGCTAGTCACCCGAACGGGGAGTGTCAATCCCTAATAGATCTATCCATAACATTCGCGCCCGCACAATGTAATTCCCAACTACATCTATGCAATTAACAGTTCATGATCATGGACATAAAGGGGTTATGGTAACTTAGGCAAACACGTAATCATGGCATAAAAGTACACTTGCGTCCAGTTTGTAAAACAAAGCATGTTCTCACCCCAAGGATGTAAATCATTTAAATAATTATAAAGCATGGGGCTATGAACTCACCTTAGCCGGTAGTTCTCTGAATGATAACAAGTATCCAAGTAGGTAGTGGATCACACCGTTAAGTACCTAAGTAAGTATGGTCAAGTCTTAGTTTACACATTTAAACTATCGACTCATTGTATAAACTAAATCCCATTTTAAGTTTATATATATATACCGTTATCACTTGTGTGGTGACACACAAGATCATTGTATTTATAGTTTCGATGGTTCTCGAGAAACGTGAAATCATTATTAATAAATATACTTTATTTATTAAGTTGTTATCAAATAGTTCGATGTCCGAATATCTAAATGTTCGACCGACGCGTTAAATGTTTCACTTTCGTTTCATAAACGTACCCGTAGGTTTTTAGTTATTACCTTTTAGTCCTTAGGTGTATAAACATACATATTTACATTTTAAACCTTCTAGTTTTGGAAAATGACATAAATAGTCCCTTAAGTTTACAAGGAGATAGTTTAGGTCTTTATAGTTTCACTTCCATCCTTAAGTTTCAGAATATTTCAAAAATAGTCCCCGTAGTTTTTGTATTTCGAAAGGTGACAAGGTTAACCCCTAAGTTTCGGAAATTGCATTATTAGTCCCTTGACTTGTGAAAATCGCATTTTCATCCAAATTAAATCCCGACAAGTGGCATTTGGCCTTATTTAGTTCAAATAAGCCAACCAAATCATTTCGGCTTATAAATAAGCCATCCGAGCTTATTTTGGCTTAACGGGCCTTATTGGGCCCGTTAAGGTCCGTTTAACTTATGAAAGGCCCGATATGGTTTAAATAGGTCCGAAAACTTTAAATAGGCTCATACGGGGCTGTTAAGCTTACAATAAGCTCGGCGAGCTTATTGAAGCTTATTTCGAGCTTATTGGGCTTTTGGGCCCAATAGCTTAACCCGATAAGGGTGTTTAGTGTTTTAGACTTTTCCTAGTGTTTTTCCACTCGCATTTAAGCCAAGCAAACTGTTTCCTTTTCAGCTTATTCCAAATAAGCTGAATAAGCTATTTAGAAATTCTGTTGGGCCGGTCTTGGGCCGGTTTGGGCCGGTTAAGGCTCGGTAAGGTTTTAAAAGGTTTAGTTGGGTCCATTAGGGTCCGTTAAGCATACCGAGGTCCAATAAGCACTTAGGAGACCATTTGGCTTATTTAGCTTATTCGATAAGCTAATAAGCCTATCATTGGGCCTATTGGGCTCGGTAGAGACCCGGCAAGGGTTCTAGGGGTTGGGGCTCAATTCCTTTGGGTCCAATGACTTTCCTAGGGTTCTTTAAAGGCTTATAGGCTGTTTACGCTTGCGAATAAGCTGTGAGAGCTTATTCGTGATGTATAGCTTATTTCGTGGACTCGGTAATGGGCTTGAAGGCCCGTTAAGGGTTCGTTTGGCTCCACGACTTGCCAAAGGGCCCATTTAGGTTCTTAGCTTAATTTTAAGCTCAACAAGTCGCGCATAAGCACACGAATAAGCTGTTTAGGCTTATCGTGGCTTATGAGCCTTGTGGGCTCGCGTTGGGCTCGCAAATGGACCGGTGAGTCCATTAAGGGTTTGTATGGTTTTATTTGTGTGTTCATGTGGTTCGTTAAATAGTCTAGCATCAAACAAGAGTGCCTAGCCTTTTCTAAACGTAACCCGCGACATGCAAATGTTCATCAACGTTAAATATACCTTTTCACACCACCCGTCACGATTATAACAATAGTTTACGTGGGGATTTCCTTATAATCAACGTTTTTCCAACCCTACTCGACACTAGGTCACGTCGCTTGGTCCTTTGTGTTTAACCTAACACACGTCGTTATTTATTATATGCGAAGTCATGCTAGCATACTAAAAATATTACGCGACATATTGACTAAGTATAAACCATATCGAGTAGTAAGGAGTTATACATGAGCTAGTTCGACTTACAAGGGTCCTAGCTTTCCTCGGTGGTAAGTTGAGGCGTTGACCCGTCACCTATACACCCAAACGTGTATGATTTCAAGCTCCAAGGTTTATTTCCCAAACCCTTAGCTCGTATGCTCCTTTTATAAGCTTATTATGATAATCTAGTGAAGGTTGTGGTTTCGAATGAGGCAAGGTGAGAGTGTTTGGCTGCGGTTTGTAACCCGAATAAGAGAAAGGAGAGTTTGAAGTGTGTGGGAGTTAACAAGAGTGTTAAATGGTGAGACTAAGTGAGTATTTATAGGCATTATGCTAGTTAACCTTCCTAGTCCCATAAACAAACCAAACCGAGCCCTAAGAAGTGGTTTTAAGGACTTTTAGTTAACCACACATGGTTTTTATGTTAATACCACTTAGTACAAGTTTTAATGAGTTAGTTGTGGTACAAGATTTAGTTAGCTAGGCAAATCTTATAGCTTTGTGTGTTTGTGAGGTTTAACCGCGACATCAAGAGGGCACAAGGAGCAAGTGGTTATTATCCAATGTGCCAAGATTATTAGGGGAACATTAGGACACATAATTAATTACCTAGTTTATGTACATGTACCATTTAGGATTACTAGTAAGATTTGTTAGTAACTAAATCACCAAGGACGATTTTTATATAAGTTTTCTTGCCCAATTTCGATTATTAAGTGATATAAACACGAGACTTGATTAAGTTTTGTGTTTAGGCTTTTAAAGTGGGTATTGGTTTGAGTCTAGGTATGTCTAGGTATTTCCGGGGTGCGTCTAAGTGTATTTTATTGCGAAACGTAACCCTTTTACGTGACCAATAAAAATAAAATACGCGAAGTACATAATTATCTTCAAAATAATTATTTCTCACTTGGTTGATGTAAACCCTTAATTTATTTGGTGACCGTTTACATTCGTTGATTATTTCTAGTCTACGCGGTTTAGCTCAAAAGTAAATATTAAAAGTAAACGCGTATTGGACTAAAATAAATAGTGATCATTAATATGGTCGTACAATGACACGAAAAATGAGAAATGTTACAGTCTCCACCCGTTAAAAGAGCTTTGTCCTCAAAGCTTAAGTCCTTGTAGTAGATGACGAAGCCCGGTTTGTGAAGAGTTGTGGGTACTTTTGTTTGAACGAATCTTCGCGTTCCCAGGTGAACTCAGGGCCCCGCCTAGAGTTCCAGCGAACCTTAACCAGTGGTATCCGGCTCTGCTTCAATCGTTTGATCTCCCGTTCCATGATTTCAACGGGCTCTTCCACAAACTGGAGCTTATCGTCAACATGAATTCCTTCTAACGGCATGACTAATGGTTCATCGGCATAACATTTCTTCAGATTTGATACATGGAAGGTGTGGTGAACTCTGCTCAACTCTTGAGGAAGTTCCAGCCTGTAGGCAACCTTTCCAACCTTTGCTAATACTTTGAAAGGTCCGACGTATCTCGGGTTGTGTTCAGCTGGGGGCGCGGTCCTGGCTTACCGAACCGTACGACTCCTTTCCAGGGTGAGACCTTGAGCATAACTCTGTCTCCAACTTCGAACTCCATTGGTTTTCGTTTCCGATCGGCGTAGCTCTTTTGTCGATCCTGTGCCGCTTGCATCCTTTGCTTGATCAAGACAATCTTTTCTGTCGTTTCTTGGATTAACTCTGGACCAGTCAGTTGGGCTTCCCCAACCTCGGCCCAGCATATTGGTGATCGACATTTTCGACCATACAGTGCCTCATAGGGGGCGGCCTTTATGCTAGCGTGATAACTGTTGTTATATGAAAACTCGGCCAATGGCAAATGCTTAACCCAGCCTTTGCCGAAGTCAATCACGCAAGCACGTAGCAGGTCCTCGAGAGTTTGGATGGTTCTCTCGCTCTGGCCGTCAGTTTCTGGATGATACGCAGTGCTCATGCTAATATCCGTACCCAAAGCTTTTTGAAATGATCTCCAGAAATTCGAAGTGAATCTCCCATCACGATCACAGATAATTGAGGCCCACCCCCCCCCCCGGAGTCTCTACGTGCTTGCTACTATCCTGTTCCCAGTACAACCTTGCCAACTTATCCAACGGTCCCATTCCTCGTCTCCCGTATTGGCAAGATGAGCAGATTTTGGTAAGTCGATTCCACAATCACCGCAAGATGGTGTGTGTCGAATCCCTGTGATGACCTAGGAAGTTTGGTGATAAAGTCCATTGTTATATTAACCCAACTTCCATCGGTATATTTCTGGTTGTACCAGCAATCCTGATGGCCTCTGATGTTCGGCCTTGACTCTTGCACATGTCAGGCATTTGCTAACATACGTGGCGATGTCAGCCTTCATGTTTGGCCACCAAAATAATTTCTTCACATCTTGGTACATCTTTTCTGAACCGGGATGGATAGAATATTTCGACTTGTGGGATTCGTGCATAATCACGGATCTTAAGTCTCCATAGCAAGGTACCCAACTCCTGCCGTATAAGCATAGAGTTCCATCGGCACGCGGTTCCAGTCTTTCCTTGGGTATATCCCTTCGGATCATACCTCCTACGTCTTCGTTTACAATATTCTCTGGTTTCTGGGCTTCGATCTGAGCTTCTAATATCCGTTTGGGAAGATCCAAACCAATTGTCATAACCAAAGCTCGAACCCGCAATGGTTCAATCCGTTCCTTACGGCTCAGCGCATCGGCCACTACGTTTGCTTTCCCTGGATGATAACGAATATCACAGTCGTAGTCACTTAGCAATTCTAGCCAACGGCGTTGCCTCATATTAAGCTCCTTCTGATCGAGAATGTGTTGTAGGCTTTTATGGTCGGTGAATACGGTGCATCTGGTTCCGTATAGATAGTGTCTCCATATTTTTAGGGCAAACACTACCGATCCAAGTTCCAAATCGTGAGTGGTGTAGTTCTTCTCGTGAACTTTTAACTGTCGAGAGGCATAGGCAATTACCTTCTCTCTCTGCATTAACACCGCACCTAAGCCTTTGTGTGACGCATCACAGTATACCACAAAGTCTTCGCTCCCTTCAGGCAAAGCCAGAATTGGGGCACTGCACAACTTCTGCTTTATCAACTGGAAAGCGTTCTCTTCCTTTTCTCCCCAATCAAACTTGATTCCTTTCTGAGTAAGTTTCGTCATTGACTTAGCAATCTTTGAAAATCCTTCGATGAATCTTCGATAGTAACCCGCAAGACCTAGAAACTGGCGACCTTCATCCGTTGTGTCTTTGGAGATGCCCAAATCCTTATAGATATTAAGTGTGTAAGGGGTGTGGGGGTGAGAAGGGGGGGGGGGGGGGGGGGGGGGTAACAAGGCACGACCCGATGATGTGGGGGTGTATGGGAGGTTATTGTAAATTCACACTATCTTGGCCTGGGTCCACATTGTATCGCCTCTACTATCAATGACGGGTCCGAGAAATTGTACCTTCGAAATCCAAAAAATTCACATTTTGAAAAACTTTGCTACAACTTCTCCACCTTAAGCAATTCCAAAATTGTATTTAACAGGTGTTCGTTCATTCTTCCCTTTCGTCTTTGAATAAAATAAGTTATGACATTCGATGAAGACAATTACGAACTTATCCAGGTAAGGTTTGCACACTCGGTTCATGAGGTCCATGAATACCGCAGGTGCGTTTGTTAGTCCGAATGGCATAACCTGAAACTCGTAATGACCGTACCGAGTTCGAAATGCCGTCTTTGGAACGTCTTGTTCTCGTACTCTAAGTTGGTGGTTACCCCGGTATCTCAGATCTTATCTTCGAATAAATGCTGGGATCCTGAAGTTTAACGACTTAAAAACAAAATCGTCGATGTTCTCCCCAACGGGAGTGGATAACGATTCTTTACCGTAAGTTTGTTCAACTCGCGGTAGTCGATGCACATCCTGAATGAACCGTCCTTCTTTTTGACAAATAAGACCGGGGCTCCCCACGGTGAGGAACTAGGCCTTATGAAACCTTTGTCAGAAAGCTCTTGTAGTTGTTCCGACAATTCCTTCATTTCGGATGGGGCCAATCGATATGGCGCTCGAGCTACGGGTGCAGCTCCTGGGATTAAGTCGATTTGAAATTCCACCGGTCGAGTTGGAGGAAGACCGGGCAAGTCCTCGGGAAATACTCCTGGAAAATCTCGGACGATTGGTACGTCCTCTATTTGTTTCCTTTCCGACTTTTCCTCCTCCTTCTTGGCGGATATCTGTGCTAAAAAGACCTGGCATCCCTTGGCCATGTACTCTTGAGCTTTTGAACATGAGATAACTGTCAACCGGGATTCTCTCCCGTTGCCACTTTCGTTTCCGCAGAAAGTCAAGGTTTCATTCCCGTAGGGAACTTGAACAAGTTTCTCATCGCATATGATCACAGCGTGATATCTTCTTAACCAGTCCATGCCGATAATGACGTCGAAACTGCCCAGTTCTACTGGCATTAGATCTATGTTGAACGGATGGCCTAAAAATTTTAAGGTGCAACCTCGTATAATTGTGTCTATCTTGACTAGTTTCCCATCGGCTAATTCGACATCATAACAGTTTTCTAGTGAAGTTGGGGCGATGTTAATCAAGGAACTAAATGCAGTGGATATAAAACTTCTTAATTCGGCAAGACCATGTGGTCGAATAAGAAAGATCATAGCGGTTATTTAAGAAGGAACGTACCCTTGACGACATTTGCATCAGGGTTTCCCTGGTGCCATTTCCCCCATTTTCAGCATTATAATCCAACGCATAAAACCCATCCGTGAGCACTCCACTTCCTATCCTCCCATCTTTCTTCAGTTTGGACAATCTCTCTTGAAGTTCCCTGTGCCCCCCCACCAAACATCCTGAGGATCACCGTTTCCCTTGGGAGTTGCCCCATTGCCCTTTTGAGAGTTAGCAACATTTGTGTTGCCAGTACTTCTGCAATCGCCGAGCAAAGTGCCCTATCTTGTTGCACTTTGTGCACCTCTGGGTGCACGGCCCATTGGAGTATATATAGTGGCACCTTGTTGAGCGCGCTTTTGGGCAGGGATCCACCATATACGACTTCCTTTTCGCCTGTCCCCATGGTTGTAAACTTTGGCGACATTTTGGCCTCTTGAAAGGTATTTGCAGGTGAGTTTCTGTTGTCTCTAGATGTGTCATCAGCCCTACCTTCTGTGTCAGATAGCCTTTCAGGTCATAGTGAGGAGTATCCGATCCATCAAGTCTCTGGCCAACTCAATAATCCTCATCCAATTGTCTTGGGTTTGGCAGCCTTGGACGTTTCCCATAAATGTTGTCAGGAAGTCTCACTGAGGTACTTGTCGATTTTCCTCAGTTTCATTGCAACAAACTTGGAGCGCATATCAGGTGGTTAATTCTTGGAAACCTCAGTATAAGCTGAATGTCTTTCCCCCTGACCTTGCAGGGTACCACAACTCAATTCTCTACTCTTGTTATTTCACCCAGCGGACAATACTATGTACCTTACATCTTTTCTTGAGTACTTCCCAGTCATGGCATACTGCATCTGGGACCTAAAGGTTCTTATCTACCATTCCCACCACCAAGTCAAAGCAGCACCTAACAGAGTGCAGGTGGCAAACTTTACTTGGTTTTCAACAGCACAACCACTGATATTGAAAACTGATTCCATCTTTTCAATCCATCGAGTTAAACCGACCACTCCTTCAGCCCCTTTGAAGTTCAAAGGTTGGCACTTCATGAAATCCGCGTAGTAACAAGGACGCGTGGTTTGCACGTTCCTTCGGTTGTCTCCGTGCGAACTGTGGCTTCCATCCCCATTGGTGGAGTTTCGCAAGAGAGCTTGATCGATCATTGCTTGGATGGATTCGGGGGGTTAAGTTCGTTTTGTTGGTGTCGTTGACCGGAAGTGTTTGATCCTCTTCTTGTTGTGAGTGCCCATGATTTGTCTATATCACAAAAAGACAAAACAGGGGAGGTTATATGACAGAATATAATAATATATAGATGATATAATTCACACAAGAGAGGTATATAGTACAAAGTAACACATCCATTTCATTCATAACTTTGAAAATTTTACATGAAATAGTCGTCTGAATACCATAGTACAATACAAAAGATCTAAGGCTATGCTAGCGGGGAAAACCCCTAATACTTAGCATGCCTGTACAAATGTCCTAGCAAAATACAATATCATAAATCACTAGATGTGACTGTCGGCGTCCCCAGAAGCCTCCTGGTGATCTGGAATCCTAGCCTCTGGTCCCGACTGTCCAGCTGTCCTCCGCTGCTCTCGCAGCGCTAACAACTCAGCCTGCATGAGTGAGTCGCTCAAGCTCTCGCCCTCATGTCTCTGATAGACTCGGAGTGTCTCTACTAATCTGTTCTGACGCCTACGATCAGTCTCTCAAAGCGCTGCTAACTCAGTCTGCTGCATCTGAAAGCGAGTCTCGTGTACCTGATGCTGTGTCTGAATGAAGTACTACTGACCTGTAGCTGTGTCTGGTGTGCCTGTAAGATAGGTTTCCTGTGCATACAACATGATCACGATGACTGAAGCTAGGGGGGGAGGATAGATCGCCTGGCTCAATCCTATCGAACGAGCCCAAGCCTCGCGGGAAGCATAGGCCTCCTCCTCCACCATCCATACGGTCTCCTGGAGAGTCATCCTATCCCCCATAAGTAAATCGACCCGCTGCGAGTTCATATCAACTCGCTGTGATATACGAGACCTACCATCCTGAGCATCCTCTAGTAGAGCATACAAGTCCTGTGTATCACGCTCATGGAGCTCAGCAAGCTCTACGACCCTAGTGTTGACCTCTCCCACGGTCATAGGTGCTATCTCTGGAACTGCCTCTGCCGGATCTACCCAAGTATCCAATTAATCCCTCAATACCCGTACCTCAACATCTCTAATCCCCTGTCGTCTCTCCTCAGCATCTACCGTGCTGACAAAACCCATAATCCTATCCTTGACCTCTGACAGTCTATGCAAGTGAGAACCTCTCATCTCCCCCGATCTCATATCTGGAGCGTATAGTGGACAAATGCAACCTCTTGCGGGGAGGCTGCTCAGACTCGGGAATATCATCCCTACGATCAACAGGTGATGGTATGGGTAGAGATGGTGGTAGTGGTGGTAATGAAGGTGGTGGTAATGCGGCAGTAACTGCATCAATGAGAGCTTGGGTGGATGCTATCCTGAGAGTCTGGGTTTGGGTTAGGCACCCAGATGATGGTGGTAAAGGTGGTGAATGAGCAGATGGAGCCATGCACCTAGCAAGGCGCTCCCCTGCAGAGGGTGGTGATAGTGAGATGGGTGGTGATGGTGATGGGGTAGTCATGGCCAGAAGTCTCTCAACCTCTGCCTCTGGTGGAAGGGATATGGAAGTCTGGGGTCGGATGGTAATCCTAGCCCCAATGGTAATGTCAGTGGAGGGTGGTGGTACAATAGGCTCTGTTCCCTCAGGTGGGAAAACAGGCTCATCAGCAGGTATGACGGTAGTAGAGTCAGCCGGAGCTAAGTGCTCCTCCTCCTCCTCGTCGTCCTCATCCTCCTCGTCCTCATCCCCATCCCTGGCGTCATCCCCAGATGAGTCGCCGTCATCATCATCATCTCCATCATTTCCATCATCTCCCCCGTCCATAGGATAGTCAACCGGACCATCCTCTGCCTCATCATCCTCGTATTCCTCTGGATCCTCCTCGGGATCCGACTCAGTAATGTATCCAGGTGACTCAGCAGTGGGTGAGTCAACAGGTGGTAATGGCTGTTCCTCAGCCGGAAACTCGTGGTCGTCCTCTAATGGTATGTACTCGGGATATATAGGCTCCGGCACATAGTTAGGGTCATGTGCCTGAATGAACATAGGTTCAGCGCCTTCGTCCTCAACCTAGGAAAACTGAAGATCTGTAGATTTCTGGACCTAGTATAAAATCTTGTGACGGTGGGAGCTACTGGCTGTACGGGAGTCCGTCGTAATCCTAGTTACGATGACCCGAGGCTATGGCCTCCAACCGATATCCCCTCGTAATCGGCTCCCCAGAAAGCTCTGCCGGGCTCGGAGTCGGTGTAGACAGAAGTGTATGTAACATCAGACGTCGCTGAAGACATGGTTACTGCAAAAAAATAAAATAACTTTCATAAGTATTATTTATAAGAAAAATCGATAAGATATGTTTGTAAGGCTTTAATAATAAAGCTCTTATAGTAATATACGTAATATCACTTATATACACGTATATTAATCAGGTAAGCACTTAGTACCCTACTAATGCTAAGGCAAAAAGCATGTCATTAAGCATTTAAAATTTAATATCTAGTTCTAAGTTAATATGTGGGTGGTGTGCTCTAGCCGAGCGCGCTCGCGAGTGTAATGCATGTATGTCCCTCACAAATCCCATTTGTGAAAATAGTTTTAAAAGTGGTTATAGTCCAGACAAAGACTTTTTGACCTGGTTCTCTATAACCTAGGCTCTGATACCAATCTGTAACACCCTCAAATCTGAGTATGCAGCGGAATGTTGAATATCCGAAGGCGTTACATTATGGGTCAACAGCACAAGATCAGAGAACGACTACTAAACGTGTCTCTTTGAAAAGATTCATTGGATCATAGCAAAATACAGGTTTTGTTACATAAGCTCATGGCTTCAAATGTTCAACAAAATAGATTAAAGAATATCGGTTTATAAAACAAATTTGTTCCCCCCCCCTCCCCCCCAAAGTGTAATAAGACCCCTAATCTTAAGTGTTAGACATCTCCAATTATTGACCATTCCCAATGTATCAAAACGCACCTCGTGCCTTAAATTGACCTGAAAAACAAGCTTAAAAACGTCAACATAAAGTTGATGAATTCACAGGTTTATGTAAATCAATAGTAGGACCGCAAGATTTCCAAGTGTATGCTTAAGCAACAGATGCAAACATCATAAAAAAGTAATCACGTTATCCTAAGCTAGCATGACACCGAGGCTCGACGATAATGAATGCAATTAAATTGCCAACTGGTTCCGAAATGATGTGCTAACCCTCAGCAACATCCCAAATTCGACATGATATGCGTCGTTTCCAGTGATAGCTAGTCACCCGAACGGGGATGTCCAAACCCTAATAATCTATCCCTAACATTCGCGGTCACCGCATCCAATGTAATTCCCAACTACATCTATGCAACTAGCAGTTCATGATTGTGGACATAAATGGGTTTATGGTAACTTTAGGCAAACACGTAATCATGGTAAAAAAATGATACCTTGCGTCATTTGTAAAACAATAGCATGTTCTCACCCAAGGATGAAATCATTTAAATAAATGTAAAGCATGGGGCTATGAACCTCACCCTTATAGCGGATAGTTCCTGAATGATAATACGTATCCAAGTAAGCAGTGAATCACACCGTTAAGTACCTAAGTAAGTACGGTCAAGTCTTAGTTTACACATTTAAACTAACGACTCATTGTATAAACTAAATCCCATTTTAAGTTTATATATACCGTTATCACTTGGTGTGGTGACCACACAAATACCCCCAAAATTGTATTTATAGTGTATCGATGTTCTCGAGAAACGTGAAATCATTAATAATAAATATATCTTTAATTTATTAAATTGATATCAAATAGTTCGATGGTCCGAATATCTAAATGTTACGATCCTACTCGTTAAATGTTTCTCTTCTCGATCATAAACGTCCCGTAGTATTTATTTATTACCTTTTAGGTCCTTAGGGGTATAAACATATACATTTATATTTTAAACCTTTTAGTTTCGGAAATGACACAATTAGTCCCTTAAGTTTACAAAGAGATAGTTTAGGTCCTTATAGTTTCACTTCCATCCTTAAGTTTCAGGAATATTTCAAAAATAGTCCCCGTAGTTTTTGTATTTCGAAAGGTGACATGGTTAACCCCTAAGTTTCGGAAATTTCATTATTAGTCCCTTGACTTGTGAAAATCGCATTTTCGTCCAAATTAAATCCCGACAAGTGGCATTTGGCCTTATTTAGTTCAAATAAGCCAACAAAGCGATTTCGGCTTATAAATAAGCTATTCGAGCTTATTTTTGCTTAACGGGCCTTATTGGGCCCGTTAAGGTCCGTTTAACTTATGAAAGGTCCGATATGGTTTAAATAGGTCCGAAAACTTTAAATAGGCTCATACGGGGCTGTTAAGCTTTCAATAAGCTCGGCAAGCTTATTGAAGCTTATTTCACTAGCATCAATTGGGCTTTTGGGCCCAATAGCTTAACCCGATAAGGGTGTTTAGTGTTTTAGACTTTTCCTAGTGTTTTTCCACTCGCATTTAAGCCAAGCAAACTGTTTCCTTTTCAGCTTATTCCAAATAAGCTGAATAAGCCATTTAGAAATTCTGTTGGGCCAGTCTTGGGCCGGTTTGGGCCGGTTAAGGTTTTAAAAGGTTTAGTTGGTCAAAGGGGGGGGGGGGGGGGGGGGGGGGGGGGGGGGGGGGGGGGAAAAACATTAGGGTCCGTTAAGCATACCGAGGTCCAATAAGCACTTAGGAGACCACTTGGCTTATTTAGCTTATTCGATAAGCTAATAAGCCTATCATTGGGCCTATTGGGCTCGGTAGAGACCCGGCAAGGGTTCTAGGGGTTGGGGCTCAATTCCTTTGGGTCCAATGACTTTCCTAGGGTTCTTTAAAGGCTTATAGGCTGTTCACGCTTGCGAATAAGCTGTGAGAGCTTATTCGTGATGTATAGCTTATTTCGTGGACTCGGTAATGGGCTTGAAGGCCCGTTAAGGGTTCGTTTGGCTCCACGACTTGCCAAAGGGCCCATTTAGGTTCTTAGCTTAATTTTAAGCTCAACAAGTCGCGCATAAGCACACGAATAAGCTGTTTAGGCTTATCGTGGCTTATGAGCCTTGTGGGCTCGCGTTGGGCTCGCAAATGGACCGGTGAGTCCATTAAGGGTTTGTATGGTTTTACTTGTGTTCATGTGGTTCGTTAAATAGTCTAGCATCAAACAAGAGTGCCTAGAGAGAAGGAGAAAGGCTTTTCAAACGTACACCTCGACATGCAAATGTTCCATCACGTTAAATATAACCTTTTCAACCACACCCGTCATGATATAACAATGTTTACGTGGGGATTTCCTTATAATCAACGTTTTTCCAACCCTACTCGACACTAGGTCACGTCGCTTGGTCCTTTGTGTTTAACCTAACACACGTCGTTATTTATTATATGCGAAGTCATGCTAGCATACTAAAAATATTACGCGACATATTGACTAAGTATAAACCATATCGAGTAGTAAGGAGTTATACATGAGCTAGTTCGACTTACAAGGGTCCTAGCTTTCCTCGGTGGTAAGTTGAGGCGTTGACCCGTCACCTATACACCCAAACGTGTATGATTTCAAGCTCCAAGGTTTATTTCCCAAACCCTTAGCTCGTATGCTCCTTTTATAAGCTTATTATGATAATCTAGTGAAGGTTGTGGTTTCGAATGAGGCAAGGTGAGAGTGTTTGGCTGCGGTTTGTAACCCGAATAAGAGAAAAGGAGATTTGAAAGTGTGTGTGAGTTAACAAGAGTGTCAAATGGTGAAGCTAGGTGAGTATTTATAGGCACTATGCTAGTTAACCTTCCTAGTCCCATAAACAAAACCAAACCGAGCCTTAAGAAGTGGTTTTAAAGGGACTTTTAGTTTAACCACACATGTTTTATGTTAATAACCACTTAGTACAAGTTTTAATGAGTTAGTTGTGGTAAAAGATTTAGATAGCTAGGCAACAACTTAAATAGCTTGAGTGTTTGTGAGGTTTAACTCAGTCACTATCAAGATGGCAATAAGGAGCCAGTGGTTATTATCCAATGTGCCAAGATTATTAGGGGAACATTAGGACACATAATTAATTACCTAGTTTATGTACATGTACCATTTAGGATTACTAGTAAGATTTGTTAGTAACTAAATCACCAAGGACGATTTTTATATAAGTTTTCTTGCCCAATTTCGATTATTAAGTGATATAAACACGAGACTTGATTAAGCTTTGTGTTTAGGCTTTTAAAGTGGATGGTTTGAGGTCTAGTATGTCTAGGTATTTTCCCGGCGGTGCCAAAATGTATTTTATTGCGAAACGTAACCCTTTTACGTGACCAATAAAAATAAAATACGCGAAGTACATAATTATCTTCAAAATAATTATTTCTCACTTGGTTGATGTAAACCCTTAATTTATTTGGTGACCGTTTACATTCGTTGATTATTTCTAGTCCACGCGGTTTAGCTCAAAAGTAAATATTAAAAGTAAACGCGTATTGGACTAAAATAAATAGTGATCATTAATATGGTCGTACAATGACAACGAAAGAAATGAGAAATTTACAATTATTAAACATGCTTTAGTAAGCCTAAATAGCATTACTCATTTTCTAATATAGATATCCGTTCGATGAGTACAAACCTCTATGAAAAGCACCACAACCAAATTCTGACCTATACCACTTTATCAATTCTGAATTTCATATGTCATCTAGCATTTTGGGACTTAATGTAATGTCAATGATCAATTAAAACTCAGACATAACAGACTTGGTGCACCAAAAAGTGAAAAATTGCAACGAGACTCTTCATTAAGACATTAAGACTTCAAGAATATATTAAGCAAAAAGGTTAGTCTTGTAGTACAATCGATAACTCAGCATAACATGTTGTTCTTATGCGAACATGGGTTTTAGGGTTGTAAACAAACTCAATGTTCAGTGATCATCTCAAGAACCGTTCGGTAAAAAGTTCGCATATTTATTAAATGAGTGAACTTGAACAAAATTCTACGTTCAATTATATTAGTGGATAAATAGGCCCAAGCCCGGTTTATGGGCTTTGGGTCCGTTAGGGTTTCATTGATGTAATCTCCTATAAATAGTGGTTAATAATAAAGTGAAGATATATCAAATCTCATAATATGAGATTTGATATTGGTCTATTATTTAGTTACTTTATTTATGTGAATATATATCAAATCTTATATTTTGGGATTTGATATTAGTCTATTATTTAGTTACTTTATTTATCATGATTCTAGAATTAAGTGACTTAGTGTTTAAGCTAAATTTCTTTTATAAATACCCCTTTTTGGGTGATCATTGAGAGACAGAAAATAAGAGATTTACCATGGTACCAGAGCCTTGATACAATCCCTAAAAATAAAGAAATTATCGATTAACAAAAAATGACACATGAGAAAGATGACCGACCAGCAGCAGGAGGCATTAGCATCAAAAATGGAATGAATGATACTACTGTTATCCCGCTTACAAGTTTAAACCCAAAACAATGGGAAATGTTACTCCAAATCTTAAATAACCAATCAGGTTCTATTGTAAAAATGAATGGTAAGTATTTTTGGATTATTGATTCAGGCGCATTACACCATATGACAGGTATAATAGAAGACCTCTCCAACTTAAAGGAGATAGTCCAATGGCCTGTCAAGCTACCTGATGGAAATATAGCTATGGCTAAAAAAGAAGGAGATGTTTGTTTTGATAATGGTTTTGTTTTAAGAAATGTTTTATATGTACATGGGTTAACTTGCAATTTTCTTTCTGTCCCACAACTGCTAGATGAAGGAAATTGTATAATTCAGTTTGCACCGAACATATGTGTTATACAGGATCTTACTTCGAGGAAGGTGATTGGTGCAGGTGAAAGAAGGGATGGTGGACTATTTTACTTCAGAGAGATGCCGCCGACTAGAGCTTTTAAGACAACAACAACTCTTCCTTTTGATCTTTGGCACAAACGGTTAGGTCATCCCTCGCTAGAAGTTTTAAAGCTTCTTCCTCAGGTAAACCTAAATAAAAAGGATAAAGAATTAAGTCAAAGTTGTGATGTGTGTCATTGTGCAAAACAATCTCGTGAAAAATTTCCAGTTAGTGATAATAAAATAACGTCTATAATTGAGCTTATTCATTATGATTTGTGGGGACCATATAAAACAACCTCGTCTTGTGGTGCATCGTATTTCTTAACAATTATTGATGATTTTTCTCGCTCTGTTTGGATGTATTTGCTTGCACACAAGTCTGAGGTTTTCGAAAGCATGAAGATGTTTTTAGCCATGGTTAAAAGACAATTTAACAAACATGTTAAAATTGTTCGAAGTGATAATAGAACCGAATTTACTTGTATAAAAAAAATCTTGATGAAGAGATTATATTTCAAACATCATGTGTGGGTACACCTCAACAAAATGGCCGAGTTGAATGAAAACATCGACATATCTTAAATGTTGCTCGGGCACTAAGATTCCAAAGTTCTCTTCCTATTGATTTTTAGAGCGAATGTATTTTGACTGCCTCTTGTCTTATTAATCGTACTCCTCCCCGCATCTTAAAATGGAAAACTCTATACATAATTCTTCACAATGTAGAACCACCATATAATCACTTGCGTACTTTCGGTTGTTTGTGTTACGCACATACAAAAACAGGGGACAAGTTTGCAAGTCGTAGTCGAAAATGTGTTTTTGTCGGGTATCCGTATGGGCAAAAAGGTTGGAGGTTATTCGACTTAGAAAAGTTGGAATTTTTTGTGTCACATGATGTTGATTTTTTGGAACATATATTTCCGTATGATACAGAACCTATAGTCCCAAGTGTCAATGATAATGAATATAATGACACTGGACTACATGAAGAGCCCATTTCCCAAGATAAACGGTAATGAACTCGTGAATGAGGAAACCACGGTTCATGATAATCAAACAGTGAGAGATGACGACACATTATCATCACCATAATCACTAAATGTTAAGGAACAAATTCAAGAAGAAAATTTAGGGAGAGGGCACCGTAAGAAAGAAACATCAGTTCATCTTCGCGATTATGTCACAAATACAGTCAAGAAAAAGAGTCTATCCTGTTCTACACCACCTGCTCAATCTCGATCCTCGGGTACTCCATATCCTATAGCTCATTATGTAAACTGTGATAAATTTTCATCTTGTCATCGAACTTTTCTTGAGGCTATTGAAAAAGAACGAGAACCTGTAACGTATTATGAAGCAATCAAAGATAAGCGTTGGAGATCTGCGATGGATAGTGAACTCAAGGCACTGGAACAAAACAAGACTTGGACGATTGATAAACTTCCACCAAACAAGAAAGCTCTTAGGTGTAAATGGGTGTATAAAATAAAGTACAAATCAGATGGGACTATTGAAAGATTCAAAGCCCGACTCGTGATTCTCGGTAATCATCAAGTGGCTGGAGTCGATTATAGTGAAACATTTACGCCAGTCGTAAAAATGGTGACTGTCTGAGTTTTCTTAGCAATTGCGGCCGCTAAGCAATGGGAACTTCATCAGATGGACGTGCATAATGCGTTCTTAATAGATATCTTGAAGAAGAAGTATTTATGAAATTACCACCTGGTTTGCATAAAGGTCAACTTGGGGAAGCGTGCAAACTTCGTAAGTCATTGTATGGACTTCGACAAGCCCCGCGTTGTTGATTTTTGAACTTGTCATCGGCACTTAAAAATATGGCTTTGTTCAATCATAGTCTGATTATTCTCTTTTTACTCTACAACAAAACGGGGTTCAACTTAACGTCCTCGTATATGTGGATGATTTGATTGTATCTGGAAATGATCATGAAGGTATCACACAATTTAAAACTTATCTAAGTAACTGTTTTCACATGAAGGATTTAGGCAATCTAAAATACTTTCTTGGTATTGAAGTCGTTCGTGCAAAAGAGGGGATATTTTTATGCCAGCGAAAATATGCTTTAGACATAATTTTTGAAGTTGGGCTACTTGGGGCTAAACCAACAAAGATTCCAATGGAGCAAAATCATCACTTGGGATTGGCTCAAAGACGTTTATTTGAAGATCCCGAACAATATCGAAGGTTAGTGGGTCGTCTCATATATTTATTCTTTACAAGACCAGATCTTGCATATAGTGTGCACATCCTCTCACAATTTATGCAAAATCCTCAAATTGAGCACTGGGAGGCGACAATAAGGGTTGTTCGATATTTAAAAGGGAGCCCAAGACAAGGTATAATTTTGAAAAATAAAGGTGACTTACAACTACGCGGGTGGTGTGACGCTGATTGGGCAGGTTGTCCTTTGACAAGGCGATCGCTGACAAGATGGTTGGTTTATCTTGGTGATTCACCAATTTCATGGAAAACAAAGAAACAACATAATGTTTCACGCTCTTCTGCTGAGGCTGAATATCGGTTTATGGCTTTAACAACTGGTGAATTAAAATGGTTAAAAGGACTTTTAAAAAGTTTTGGTATACATCATTCGTAACCAATGCTACTTTATTGTGACAGTCAGGCCGCGTTGCATATTTCTCGTAATCTAGTTTTTCATGAACGGACAAAACATATCGAGGTGGACTGCCATTACATTCGTTATGAACTTGTTTCTGGAAACCTTGATGCTCGACATGTACACACAAAAGAACAAGTTGCAGATTTTTTCAGTAAGGCTCTTGGAAAAGCAGAATTTGATTATCTACTTCGCAAGTTGGGTGTTCAAGATCTTCACCTGCCAACTTGAGGGGGGCATTAAGTGAAGATATATCAAATCTCATAATATGGGATTTAACATTAGTCTGTTATTTAGTTACTTTATTTATGCGAATATATATCAAATCTTATATTTTGGTATTTGATATTAGTCTTTATTTAGTTACTTTATTTATCATAATTCTAGAATTAAGTGGCTTAGTGTCTAAGCTAAAGTTCTTGTATAAATACCTCTTTCTGATTGATCAATGAGAAATAGAAAATAAGAGATTTATCAATTTAGTTAAATAGACGATCATGAACAAAAGACTTGTCCGCTCATTTATGCTCGTGAACGTCCGGTTATGCGTTCATTAACATTCATTAATATTCATTTATTTGTTTCAGTTCATATGTTATACCGTTTTATTATGTACTTTTAGTATTACTTTACTTAAAGGAAACAACATTTATAAAACATAAGATTATCTATACATGTATAAATCATATGTCTATTATAATATGTGCATATATGTTCCTTTATTTACGTACGTTTTGTGCTTATTGAACGAATATAAATGAACACAAACAACCTTATTTACTTAACAAATGGACATGAACAAGAAAATTCGTTCGTTTAAGCAATCATGCCCGTGTGTTTATCCGGCTAAAATTAAACCAATGTACATGAGCAAACCTTCATCCGTGTTCATCTGATCCGATTATACCCCTGATATGTTTGCTATAGAACGTGGGTTTACAGTTCCATATGTCTTTCAAAAAAGAAAAAAATAAGACATTATTCATTTTTTTTTGTTTTTATAAGTCGTAACTCATCTTTTGGTGTTTTTATTGCCTCGTGACAAGGTTATGTAACTTGGTGGGTGATGAGGACACGATTAAAGAGCTAGCAGAGGAATATATGGATCATCTAGAGCGTGAAGAGTAAGGGTACTGCCAAAAATAAGTAGCCTTAAATATGTAGACACCATTAATTTTAATATTAATAACAAAAATATGGTTTTCATATTTTGTTTTTTGACTTTTATTTGGTTTCCATATTTTGTTTATTGACTTTTATTTGGTTCCCATATTGTGTAGGCATTCAATATTCAATGATTAATAAAATTCATGACTTTTAGTCTTTATTCTCTTTGTGATTCGACTTGAACCCTAGTTAGTGTTTATAGAACGCTTCCGTTCTGCGTCAGTTGGTATCTAGAGCTTGTTAGTATCCTAGATGGTGACTGATTTAGAAGATCTAAAAACCTATACTGTTGGTGGGGGTATGGTCTAGAGAGTACATGGATCATGGTTGTACCAAATCCATGAAAGAACTTGAAAGGTGTTACACTATGCTACAAGAACTTTGTTCCATGATCTTAGGTGGGGCATTAATCCATAAGAATCACGAGGGTAGCAAACACAAAGGTCAAAGAATTCGTCCAACTAGGCGATTTTGGAGGCAATTGTGCAAGCAACCAATCCCCGTTCAACAATCGAAGAATTGAAGAATGGGAGGAGGAAAAGAAGGAGGTTCGAGTACCTACAACCAAGATTTTTCATTCAAAAATTCTAATCAACAATTCGGTATGTTCTTTAGTTATTGATGGTTGTAGCATAAATAATTTGGTTTCAAGAAAATTGGTAGATTTCCTGAAGTTACCAATATAGATTTGTCTAATTGAAGGTTACCAAGTTTGTAGGGTTCCCGTGACCATAGTAAAGTCTTATAAAGTAGAAGTACTTTGTATTATGGATGATATTGATGAGTGCCATATATTATTGGGAAGACCTTGGCAATGTGAAGTTTATGGCAAGTATGATTTTAATAAAAATCTCTACATTTTCTCATGGGAAGGAAGGAGAATTGCTATGATTCCATTCAAAGTAACACCACAATTACCAAAACCCAAGGTTAAAATTGATGAAAAGATTGTGAAGGCCGAGGTTAAAGTTGAAGAAAAGATTGTGAAGGTCGAGGTTGTTGAGGACCACATTGAGAAAATTAAAGACCTTCAAAATTATAAACAACACGATGACAAAATTTCAACTTTATTGTTTGAAACAACGAATAAAGTTGGTAAACTCAATTTAAGACATGTGAAGAAATTAATGGTGTTTTAATGAGATGAAAGAGTTGAAGGGAAGGGGTTTATTGCGACTAAAAAAAGGATTCGAATGCATCCATAATTTAAACATTCGTGATTTAGATTATGGGTTAATCTTAAGGATGAGTATGAAAAATCAATTTAAGTTTTCAATGGCAAACAAATAAGCTATTTTTATTACAACTGAAAACTTGGGGGTCGTTGATAGGGAGCACACAACCCGATATCTTGGGTCATGGATTGATCGTTGGGAGTATGGTAGATGTGTTAAAAAATATAAAGGTTTTCGAGTGGATGTGAAGCGCAAATCTATTAAAGATAAGGTTCGTCGTGGGGTGTTCGATGTTGATGAAGCCCTTGATATTGAGAACTCGAGGGCGAGTTCTTTCCAAGTAAGGGGGGTTCATGTGGACGAAACCAAGGTCAATGCGGTTCAGGATTGGTCTACCTAAGACATTGGCTGAGGTTAGAAATAATAAAGTGGCGGATGCGTTTCAAGAAGAAGATGAGTTAGAGTATGTCGAGCCTTTGGACGGAGAGGCGGAAAAAGTTACATATGTCGTTCAATGAATTTTGTGTTCGCCTAAGGTTAGTGACTCTTCACAAAGAAATAAAATATTTCAAACTAAATGCTTGGTTAAGGAAAAGATTTGTTCTATTATCATTGATGGAGGAAGTTGCGAAAATTTAATGTCTAAGGCTTTGGTTAAAGCTTTTAAGCTTCCCACCTAACCCCGTCATAGTCCTTATCAGATTGGGTGGATTAAGAAGGGGCCAACACTTAAGGTGAATGATATTTGTAAGGTTCCTATTGCTATTGGGAAGCACTACAATGAGTTGGTTCCTTGTGATGTTGTTGATATTGAGGCATGTCATGTATTATTAGGAAGACCATGGAAACAAGATATGGACGTTACACACCAAGGTAAATCAAATATTTATTTGTTTATAAGGAGCGGAAAAACTATTGCTATGTTACCTTTAAGTGTCGTTTCTCCTAAGACGAAATTAGAGAACAAGACTTTGGCAACTTTGGTGGCTTCCAAAGGATTTTCAAGCTGAAAGGAAGGAGACAAGAGTTTCTTATACTTTAGTTGTGAAAGGCGTTGAAGATGTCATGGAGAATGCAGTACCGACAGTAATTAAACCCTTACTATCTAAATTTGGCAAGATTGTAACGGATTATACACCAGACGCTTTGCCACCATTGAGGAATATTCAACACCAAATTTTACCCAAAAAAATATTCAACACCAAATTGATTTGAGTAGAAAGACCACTTTATTGGTGTCCATTAGTAACGATGTTTTGGGTTTCGATTCAATTAAGGAGTTGTACGCAAATGATGAAGATTTTTGTAATACTTAGATGGATCTCGAAACCAAGCAACATCGGGGTGAGTTTATTTTACTTGACGGTTATTTGTTTAAAGGTAATCATTTGTGTATTCCTAAGACTTCTCTTAGGAGTCAATTGATTAAGGAGGTACATGCGGGAGGATTGAGTGATCATTTAAGTCGAGATAAGACTATTGATAGTGTAGAAAGTCGATTTTATTTGCCTCAATTAAAAAAGAATGTTGGAGCTTTCGTGAATTGATGTGTCGTGTGTCAAGAAGGAAAGGGTAAAGCATAAAATATAGGTCTTTATACGCCGTTTCCTATACCTGAGAGTCCTTTGGTCGATATTTCGATGGATTTTGTGCTTGGGATTCCTTGCACTCAACGAGGAGTCAATTCTATATTTTTTGTTGTTAACGGGTTTTCAAAGATGGCGCATTTCATTCCCTGTAAGAAGACTTCGGATGCGGCACATATTGTGAGGTTGTTCTTTCAAGAGGTGGTTTGTTTGCATGTAGTTCCAGTCCATTACTTCGGATCGAAATAGTTGCTTGTGTGGGGAAAAGCCTAAACTTTGGGATGTGTCGTTGGCACAAGCTGAATTTGCTTATAATAGTGTGGTTCATAGTTCAACGAAATTTTCACCATTTGAGGTTGTGTACAAGACTTCTCCAAGGCACGTGGTCGATTTAGTTGATTTACCAAGCAATAATAATGTCCAAGCAAAGAGGATGGTGGAAGAAGTTCAAGCTATTCATTAGATTATGTGAGCCAACATTACTGAAGCAAATGCTAAGTACAAAATATCAGTGGATAAGCATCGTCTGAAGAAGTTGTTCCAAGTAGGAGATGAGAGAATGGTGTTTCTTCGCAAAGAACGTTTTTCGGTTGGGACTTATAGCAAGCTACAACCAAAGAAATTTGGTCCGTACAAAATACTTCGAAAGATTAATGATAATGCTTATGTGGTAGACTTGCCAAATACTAAGAGTATTATGAAGACGTTCAATGTGTCAGATATATATGAATTTCACTCCGAGGACGTGAATGAGGGCAAGCACTCGAGGATGAGTTTTTCTAAAGGGAGGGGGAATGATGATGACAGGATTAAAGAGCTAGCATAGGAATATATGGATCATCTAGAGCGTGAAGAGTAAGAGTGCTGCAAAAAATAAGCAGCCTTAAATATGGAGACACCGTTAATTTTAATATTAATGACAAAATATGGTTTCCATATTTTGTTTTTTGACTTTTATTTGGTTTTCATATTTTGTTTATTGACTTTTATTTAGTTTCCATATTTTGTTTATTCTAGAATAGTTTTGTTAACTTTTTTTCCAAGTTTAGTTCCCTATAAATATAGGGCTTGGGTTTATTTTGTAGGCATTCAATATTCAATTATCAATAAAATCACGACTTCAGTCATTTATCCCTTTGTGATTTGTCTTGAACCTTAGTTAGGGTTTATAGCACGCTTCCGTTCTGCGTCAGTGAGTGTGCAAACAAGCGAAAATGGCAGTGATGGGGTTTGCAAACGTGGGTTTGAAAATGGCGACAAAGGCTAGGGAAGAAGACAAGGTTATTTACATCTTTTCATGTAAAAGGTGTGAGCCCTCTGTTAGCCAAAACAACGTTATGTTAAATGTCAAAATATTTGGTAGAGGAAACATAAGGAGTTATTGTAGGAAGTACTTTAATATATTTAGCTTTAACCCAAAAAAAATCGCACAATATATACTCGAGTCAAACCCCACACCTTGGGTGGTACTTGAACAAATAATCACTTGGTTAAAGATCATCTCACACAGATTGACGCTGCTATGCAGCAAGCCTTTTAATATAAAGAGAATTTCGTAAATAGTTTCATATTTAATAAGGTATAAGAGACTCGAGTATAATCTTAAGATCCAAGATCCATCGAACAATGCATTTTGATGACATAAAAGATAAAAAGACAAGAACTTGCACAATCACACATATATATAACTAGTCGAATCTAACTTAGTGAACAACATAAGATGTCATCATATTTAATTAAATATTATGTTTCGTAAACCTTCTAATATAAGATCCTTTAATAGCATAAAACGTCGCTATATATAATACGATACGTCCTTGAGCAATCACATATATATTTAAGTTGTAGAATCTAACATAGTGAACAATATTTTTAACTTGATGTGTTGTATTACAAGGACGTGATGAAAGCTAAATGTATGAACCATGTTTATCAAATTGAAAAAGAATTAAATGGGCTACATTCGACAAGGTGCCCAGTATGTGATGATGAAATTGAATCTACAAAACATTATCAATATACACATTAGGCGTAAAAAACGAAGTCGTTTTGACTGCTGCTACAGTAACGGGCTGCCTTATTTTGGGCCAGCCCAATTGATTTTTTTTTTTTTAATTTGTATGCACAAAGTAGGAGTTAAAAAAAAATATTACAAAAGTTCCGATTTATTTAGATAAAAAAAATACCCGCGGAAACATCTTCGATACCTAATAACTTTAAAATAACCGATATGGTCACAAACGTACAACCCATTATATTAAAAAAAAACCATATAGCAAAAAAAAAAAACTTTAATTTAAAATGAGGAACCAACACATAGCATCATAAAAAAAATTTTTACTAATATACACAATTGTCGACAAATCTTAATGTGGCCCAAATCTGGAAAGTAACAAAAAAAAAAAACGGTCCTTTCAACTTTTAATATATTTACGATTTTCTTACAAAAAAAACACAATCAAGTTTTTATTGTTCAAACTTTTTTTACATTCATCGGCAAAAAAAAAAAAAAAAGATATCGAACCGTCCCAAAAAAAGAAAATATTCGGGAAACAATTAACCCGTCCCAACGTAAAAAAAAAATTCCAGAATCGTACAAAAAAAGCAAATATCCGGGAAAAAATTAGCCAAAAAAAAAATCCAAAAATAGCCTAAAATCTGGCCCAAAGTAAAAAAAATAAAAATAGAAAACGGACCCTCACCTTTTAACTATTTACGATTTTCTTACACAAAAATTCCCGTAAAAAAATTTACAAAACCGTCCCAAAAAAAGAAAATATTCGGGAAAAAATTAGCCTGTCCCAACGCAATTTTTTTTCCCCGAATCATACAAAAAAAGAAAATATTAAAAATTAGCCCCGCCATAACGCATCGCCAAAAAAAACCCCCCGAAACGTAAAAAAAAAATATTCGGGAAAAAATTAGCCCCGCCGCAACGCGCGGGTTCTTTTGCTTGTTATTATATATATATACTATATTTGGAATACAACTACGTCGTTTTGACGTAGTTGCTACAGTACCGGCCCATTGGGCTCCCACTTTGGGCCGGCCCATTTGACATTTTTTTTTGACGTAGTTGCTATAGTACCGGCCCATTGGGCTCTCACTTTGGGCCGGCCCATTTGACTTTTTTTTGTTTTTGTTTTTCTTTAACCAGGCAACTTGAAAAAAAAATTTGCTCGGCACAAAATAAGAAACAAAATTACAAAAGTACTTATTTATTCATATAAAAAAATATCCATGACATGAGACCAAACACATAAGACCAAACACATAAGCCCATATAAAAAAAAGAAACTATTGCACAAAATAATTAAAAAAAAATTGCTCAGCACAAAATAAAAAAAAATTACAAAAGTATTGATTTATTCAGATCAAAAAATACACACGACACGACGCCCAACACATAAGCTCATATAAAAAAAACTGTTAAACATAAGACAGGAAAAAAAACCGCACAAAATACAAAAAAGAAAAAAAAAATTAACACATATTTACCCAAATCTCATAAAAATCTATGATAAAATAAACAACGCCCCACAGCAACGCGCGGGCAACTACGCTTGTTTATTTACTAATTGTGAGGCTTTTAGGAATTAACGGTTATCCGGCTAAACGTAATGGGACGACCTTTTGGGGTCGGTCGTCCCATGTGGCAATAAAAGGGACCTGGTCACCCCACTACGCCGACCGAAGCAAGACCTGGTCACCCTCAACCTTTGCAAAGTTAGGGTCTTCTGCACGAACTTACAATTGGATGAAGATTTCATATTAAAAAAAATTAACTCTTTCTTTTATATTTTTATTTAAAAAAAATAAACAATCCCCATTCACTATAAAATCTCACTTTTTATATCATTTTTAATCACAAAACACATACATTATATACACTTTCATTATCTTTTTTAAATGGCTTGTTCGATATCACATAGCGACGATGAAATCTAAGCTTTGGTTCAAAAACAAAATTAACGAAGATATGGTTCATCAGAAAGCGATTCTGGATTTAGCCTTGCAATTTGATAATGCATGCACAACTAAAGAAGATCTTAGAAAAGCATACGAGAAATGTAATCACATTCCACAAGAGAGCCGTGCTTTGATCGACACTTTCTTAAAAGAAAGTTCTGATAAAGATTACGAGCTAAATCTTTCTATGTACAGAAAGGCGGCAAAACTAGAAAAACAAATGAATGCTAAGTTAGCTTGGATACATAAAAAATATAATCACCACTCAGAAACCCATATAGGTGGTTCGTCATCACAGACACATGAGATTGGTGATGTATACCTTATTGCGGAAGAGTTACATCAACTACATCTAGATGAAGAAGCCTTAAGAGAAACACTAGAAGAACAAACAATGGATGAAAAGGCACGGGAGGAGAAGATTAGGCAAAAACAAGCTGATGATGATGAATACTTTATGGAATTTGGGGTGATGAGAATTGATTTAGATTACGAGTCATCAGATTAATAAACTAGAAACTATTTTAGTGTAATGTTGTTTTAATTTAATGTTTTAAATAAAGTATTGTATTTTAAATTCCGTTATTATATTTTCAAATTTTGAATTCCAACGACTAGTTTTTCGTTATAAATACCCACACCATCTCCTCATTATATCACACAACTTCTTATCCAACTATCCAGATGGATTCCAATTTCACTAACGAAAATGATCTATGAGAATACAGTCTTGATATAGACGATTCTGATCTCCATTTAACACATGTTCTGCGTTCGTCTAGTAGCGCACGTGTTGAACCATCTCCATACCCCCAAATCTAGTTACATAATACCGGTCCTGCGGGTATTGTTCAGCTCTCTAATAGCATATGTGTGAACATTTCCTCAACCCCTAACCCAGTTAGGATATACCCCGGGTCTGCGAGTTCTTGTTCAACGAGCAAGCTGCTTAAGAAAAAGTATTTATCTTGATCCGATGAGGCTTAAATGTCGATACAAAAATATATGCAAAACGTTGTTGAGGTTTTGGGTGGGATGCTGATTTAACAGTGGGGGCATGCGTTAGCGCCACTAAACTATGTGAATGTTTTGGTAGCACTGTACGGATTCTTCGGAGTCATCGACAACTTTCTTAAATAGGGTTAGGGAAAACTTGAACAGTTGTATTGCATAGTGAAGTCTTGTTCTCCGAATGCTCTTGGAGATTTAAGTGTGACTTTGAAAGATCTATTGGGTACAGTACCTGGAACAATACACTATAAAGTCCTTGATGTGAGTAGTTATGAAAAGGATATTACAGTAGGAGCTACTATGATTACGTTCCATTGTATTCTTAGTTTTTACTTTAACCATCAAAAGCATTAACCTTTAACATTAAAAAAGAAATGTGGTTGAGGTTTTCCGTAAGGATACGGTTTCATTAGCTTAACATTATTGTTACTCAATTCCGTAATGTAATTTTCAATTTCGTAATGTAATTTTCAATTCCATAATGTAATTTTCAATTCCGTAATGTAATTTTCAAATTTGAAATCAAACAACTACTATTCCAACGGATACTATTCGAACTATATGTTTTAAAACGTATATGTGTTGTATTTTTAAATTCCGTCAAGTTCATGTTTTTTATTTCCGTAATTTTTTTCCGTCTTTTCTTCCGTGTATTTTTATTTCCATATTTTAATTTGTAAAATGTTTAATTA
Source organism: Tanacetum coccineum (assembly GCA_026074375.1). Lineage (NCBI taxonomy): Eukaryota > Viridiplantae > Streptophyta > Magnoliopsida > Asterales > Asteraceae > Tanacetum > Tanacetum coccineum. The sequence continues at coordinate 37,499 of BQNB010046428.1, forward strand.
TTAATGTAATGTTTTTTTAAAAAAAAATTTGTTCGGTGTCCTCTGCGGTCACCACTACATGTGTTTGGTCACTGTGTGATCTAAGAGAGAGAAAGCTGAGTTGGCGCTGACGTGGCGGCGTCCTCTGCGGTCACCACTACATTCAGTCTTATGCACGGTAGAACCATGACAACTTTCCATCGACGATGAAATCTAAGCTTTGGTTCAAAAACAAAATTAACGAAGATATGGTTCATCAGAAAGCGATTTTGGATTTAGCCTTGCAATTTGATAATGCATGCACAACTAAAGAAGATATTAGAAAAGCATACGAGAAATGTAATCACATTCCACAAGAGAGCCGTGCTTTGATCGACACTTTCTTAAAAGAAAGTTCTGATAAAGATTACGAGCTAAATCTTTCTATGTACAGAAAGGCGGCAAAACTAGAAAAACAAATGAATGCTAAGTTAGCTTGGATACATAAAAAATATAATCACCACTCAGAAACCCATATAGGTGGTTCGTCATCACAGACACATGAGATTGGTGATGTATACCTTATTGCGGAAGAGTTACATCAACTACATCTAGATGAAGAAGCCTTAAGAGAAACACTAGAAGAACAAACAATGGATGAAAAGGCACGGGAGGAGAAGATTAGGCAAAAACAAGCTGATGATGATGATTTTCTTTTATGGAATTTGGGGTGATGAAATTGATTTAGATTACGAGTCATCAGATTAATAAACTAGAAACTATTTTAGTGTAATGTTGTTTTAATTTAATGTTTTAAATAAAGTATTGTATTTTAAATTCCGTTATTTTTTTTTAATTTTTGATCTTAAATACTAGTTTTGCGTTTATAAATACCCACACCATCTCCTCAATTATATCCACAACTTCTTATCAATGTAACCAGTATGGCTTCCCATTTACTAACGAAAATGATTCTATGAGAATACAGTCTTGATATAGACGATTCTGATCTCCATTTAACACCTGTTCTGCGTTCGTCTAGTAGCGCACATGTTGAACCATCTCCATACACCCCAAATCCAGTTACCATAATACCCGGTCCTGCGGGTGTTGTTCAGCTCTCTAATAGCATATGTGTTGAACCATCTTCCTCAACCCCAAACCCAGTTAGGATAATACCCGGTCCTGCGAGTCTGTTCAGCGAGCAAGCTGCTAAAGAAATGTTATTTTATTGTTGATCCGAAGGGGCTTTAATGTCGAACAAGAACTGATATGCAGAATTTGTTGAGGATGTGGGTGAGATGCTGATTTTAACAGTAGGGTGGGGGTTGTGTTAGCGCCACTAACTTGTGATGCTTTTGGTGGCACTGTAACTGGAGCTTGGGAGACTCGACTAACTTTCTTAAATAGGGAAAACTTGAAAACAAGTTGTTGCAATAGTTGAAGTCTTGTTCTTCCGAATGTCTTGGAGATTTAAATGTGACTCTGAAGATCTATGTCGGTTACAGTACCTAAGAACAATACACTACAAGGCCTTGATGTGAGTGTATGAAAGGAATTTAAGTACTTCAAAGTTCAAACGACAAACATCACTAGAAGTACGTATTTGCGTGTTGTCGTGATATGATATGTATTGTTGTATAGTAACATGTGGTGTAGTTAATGCAAAAATACCGTAAGCTCTAGCGACATACGAGTCAGTTCACATTGTTAAATAACAATTAAAACATGTAGAGTATCTTGAAGTGAGGACTTTGATCATTAGAACATGAACATTGCTCTTTTGACATAGGGGTGTTTGGGATTGCTTATTAAAAATAGATTATTTTTTTTTAAAACGGATAATCAGATAATTAGCTGTTATAAAACGTGATTTTAAAATATAGTGTTTGGATTTGCTTTTGTTGTTTCGTATCGCAATAATCAGATAATCAGTTTTTTTAGTGTTTGGCAAATATGATGATTTAGTTAATTAATACTGTAAAATGACCAAAATAGATATCAGAATAATACAAATCCAATTTCAAAAACAAATGTTATGGATAGAATAGAAAACCATATAAAATTCATAACTTACTTACAACTATAATGAAGAAAAAAAATATTACTTTCCAAAAGGATAAAACCTTTGTGGTCACTATGGATCTATCCACCGACTAAATACACACTTAATTCTCCTTAGCGCATATCACTAATCTTGACACAACTGTTTTAAAATTAGTTTCGAAGACATTCTGGATTTAGCTTTGCAATTTGATAATGCATGCACAACTAAAGAAGATCTTAGAAAAGCATACGAGAAATGTAATCACATTCCACAAGAGAGCCGTGTTTTGATCGACACTTTCTTAAAAGAAGGACCTGATAAAGATTACGAGCTAAATCTTTCTATGTACAGAAAGGCGGCAAAACTAGAAAAACAAATGAATGCTAAGTTAGCTTGGATACATGAAAAATACAACCACCGCTCAGAAAACCATATAGGTGGTTCGTCATCACAGACACATGAGATTGGTGATGTATACCTTACTGCGGAAGAGTTACATCAACTACATCTAGATGAAAAAGCCTTAAAAGAAACACCAAAAGAACAAACAATGGATGAAAAGGCACGGGAGGAGAAGATTAGGCAAAAACAAGCTGATGATGATGAATCCTTTATGGAATTTGGGGTGATGAGAATTGATTCAGATTATGAGTCATCAGATTAATAAACTAGAAACTATTTTAGTGTAATGTTGTTTTAATTTAATGTTTTAAATAAATATTGTATTTTAAATTCCGTTATTATATTTTTAAATTTTGAATTCCAACTACTAGTTTTTCGTTATACATACCCTCACCATCTCCCCATTATATCACACAACTTCTTATCCAACTATCCAGATGGATTCCAATTTCACTAACGAAAATGATCCATAGGAATACAGTCTTGATATAGACGATTCTGATCTCCATTTAACACATGTTCTGCGTTTGTCTAGTAGCGCACATGTTGAACCATCTCCATACACCCCAAATCCAGTTACCAAAATACCCGGTCCTGCGGGTGTTGTTCAGCTCTCTAATAGCATATGTGTTGAACCATCTTCCTCAACCCCAAACCCAGTTAGGATAATACTCGGTCCTGCGGGTCTTGTTCAGCGAGCCAAACTGTTTAAAGAAAATGTATTTATTCTTGATCCGGATGGGGCTTTAATGTCGACACAAGAATATATGCAGAAAGTTGTTGAGGGTGTGAGTGAGGATGCTGATTTTAACAGTGGGGCGTGAGTTAGCGCCACTAACTATGTGAATGCTTTTGGTGGCACTGTAACTGGATGTTTGGGAGACATCGAAAACTTTCTTAAAAAGGGAAAACTTGAACAAGTTGTTGCAATAGTGAAGTCTTGTTCTCCGAATGCTCTTGGAGATTTAAATGTGACTCTGAAAGATCTATCGGGTACAGTACCTGGAACAATACACTACAAAGTCCTTGATGTGAGTAGTTATGAAAAGGATATTACAAAAAAAAAAACACACACACATAGGAGATGCTATGATACTTTCAATGTCTCAGTTTTACTCCTAAACCATCAAAAGCATACCTTAATATTACAAAAAGAAATGTGGTTAAGGTTTTCCGTAAGGATACGCTTTCATTAGCTTAACATTATTGTTATTCAATTCCGTAATGTAATTTTCAATTTCGTAATGTAATTTTCAATTCCGTAATGTAATTTTCAAATTTGAAATCAAACAACTACTATTCCAACGGATACTATTCGAACTATATGTTTTAAAACGTATATGTGTTGTATTTTTAAATTCCGTCAAGTTCATGTTTTTTATTTCCGTAATTTTTTTCCGTCTTTTCTTCCGTGTATTTTTATTTCCATATTTTAATTTGTAAAATGTTTAATTATTAATATAATGTTTAAAAAAAAAAAATTTGGTCGGTGTCCTCTGCGGTCACCACTACATGTGTTTGATCACTGTGTGATCTACAAGAGAGAAAGTTGAGTTGTCGCTGACGTGACGGCGTCCTCTGCGGTCACCACTACATTCAGTCTTATGCACGGTAGAACCATGACAACTTTCCATCAAATGTGGATGACGTGTCATCACTAAAGGCAGCGTCCCTATAGTCGCATAACTAAAGGTCTTTTGCAACGACTGTAAGCTTTATGCGATGACTAGTGGGTCCCACTTGAGTTAATGGTCAAAGTTAATACAACACCTTTAAGAGAAAAAAATACATAATTTAATTAATTAATTATATTTATTTGAATTAAATAAAAATTCAAGTAAATATTGAAAGAATACATATGATTATAGCGCCAAACGCGTCGTCGCTAAAAGTGCTCTAACAGGTCATTTTTAGCGACAACGCTCGCGTCACTAAAAGTGCAGTTGAAATTCAAAGTCAAAATAATTCTTTTTTTTTTCGTTTAGCGACCTTTAACCCTCTAAAGAGATGTTTCGATGCGGTTGTTGAAACAACTAGTTGGGAGATTTGGAGGTATAGAAACAAAGTTCGTTTCGATGAGAACACTACAACATTTGTTGCATTCGCCGACGACAAAACGAAGTTGTTGTCGGTGACATGGCGTCGGGGAAAGTTATCCTCGACGACATGACGTTGTACATTAGACGTCGGGGAAGCCGCGTCGGTCCAGTGAACCCCGACAGATTTCCCAGACGTCTATGTGGGCCCCACACGATTTTCAGTCAAACAAACTCAAAGTTTGACAAACAATTTCCTCGACGACATGTCCTCGGGGAAAAGTTTTGTCAAGTCAACAAAGGTCAATGTGTTTAACTTATTAATTAATTATTTAATTAATTAATATAAAGAAAAGTGGTCAAATAAAGTCAACTGAGAGAAACATTTCCCCGATGCCAAGTCGTCGGAGAAAGTGCTAACCAGGTAAAAAAGTCAACTTGGGAAATACATTCCCCGACAACATGTCGTCGGCGCCCAGATTTTGAAAAGATTTTGAGAAGATTAATTCTTCAGTTCAGCAAACAAGTTCACTCAAACCATATGTTTCAACTGTGATTTTAGAAAAGATCATCATCAATTTGGAAGAACAAGTTTTGACTCTTTTGGAAAAAGAAAAAAGAACATTTGGAAATTATAGACTCTTTAAAATCAAAAGGTTTTGAGTCATTTGAAAGTGAAATTTCTGAATCGGAAGATCAAAATGAAAATGAATGTCAAGAGATTGAAAAAGGTTGTGACAATTTGGAGAGTTCAAATGTGATTGCTCTAGAAATGTTTAAAATACAAGTGTCACAAAGTGTTTAACCAGTTTCTGTGACAAAAACGTCTTATGCTTCAAATAAAATTGAAAGTAAAACAAAAAGAAAAATACATAACAGAAAATCATCAAAACATAATGACAAACAAGTGAATAATGATTTATTGCGTATTAATAAAGTTTTTTTCATTCTTCAAATTTAGACTCGCACATTAGTGTTAGAAGACCTAAGAGTAGAATTGTTATTTGGCAGAAGAAAGGGTCGTCTAGTACACCATGTGTTGCTTTGTCTTCTTTACGTAATTCAAATTTGAACAAAGATATGTAATTCAAATGTGAACACAAATTGTGCTCATTGCATACTAATAAAGATTTTGTTCATTTTTCAAATTTAGACTCGCACATTAGTATTAGAAGACCTAGGAGTAGAAGTGTTATTTGGTAGAAGAAAGGGTCGTCAATGCATCATGTGTTGCTTTGTTTTCTTTACGTATTTAAATTTGAACAGAAATGTGATATTCTTGCAAAGACTTGTTGTCATGTAATAATCAACATCATGTGAACACAAATTGTGCTTATGCGTGTAATGATGCTATGAATGTTTCTTGTAAATTTATATTGCATGCTTCTTATTATATGAATGTTGTGCATGTTTTTTGTTGGGAATTAAGTGGTCTAGACTAAATTCTAATAGTGTATTATAGTTAATTCTGTTAGTACATTTGTTAGTACTGGTAAAAGAATTATTATAGTTAGTACTGGTTATGTAATAGTTAAGTCTGCTTATGCAGAAGTTAGTTAGAGTTAGAGATATGCATGAGGTATCTTAGGAAAAGATATGCATGATCTTTATAAGCGTTTTGTAAAGCCCATTAGGGTTTCCATAGTGTATAAAAGGAACCCTAGGCATAGTTAGTTGACATATGTTAGATATTAGAAAAAGACTCGGTCACCCCAGGTATTTTACTGTTCAATATAGCTCGTAGTTTAATAGGTAAACGT
>BQNB010046429.1:0-19972 GCA_026074375.1 Tanacetum coccineum
TTCAACCCCCCCCCCCTCTATGATTCCACAACTCACATACGGTTAGACTAAGTATGATGGTCAATAAATCCATCACATCCAGGTCAGTGTCATATCAACATTCAACAAACTATCAAACCCATCATCAAACAGGTGTAATGGTCACCACTCAATCAAACATATCAAAATATTTCACTTTATATGAACATATCCCACAATATAACTCGTAAACACACAAAAGAAAGAGTGAGAAATAGTTTGGTGGTTTGCACTACCAAATCATTGTCAAAATAAAAGGACAGTGCACAATTGGTATTCTTGTGTAATGGGATCAGAGATGGACTCACAATTTTTGAGAGAGTGCAACATAATTTTTTTGTATGATTATGAGTATTAACGTTGCCCCATAATTGTTTTTGGTAAAATGGAGGTTGCACTGTCTGAAAAAGATATGTTTTATAAAAAAACATTACACTTCGTGACTTAAAATCAGGCATGACCCGTGCCATACCCGGATCTCATGTAGGTCCTGTAACACCCCCAAAAATGGGTTGCAGCGGAAATGATGTTCCAGGAGCGTTACTTCATAATACCATTGCACCAGTTATGAGAGAACGACCTCTAAGTGTCGTTTGAAAAGTAATATTGTATTATTTGGACTCCAATGCACATCAAGTAAGCACCTAGCACTTATGTACCTGAGAAAACATGTTTTAAAACGTCAACAATAATGTTGGTGAATTTATAGGTTTATAAATTTTATGAAGTGGATAGCAAGATTTCCCTGTAATAGAGTAGCAATTACAATAATCACAAAATATATTACCAAAAGACACTAAGATCCATGACACTGATGCTCAACACCTGTATGTATCAACTACATATAAATAATGTGCCCAATGTAGATGTTCAACCCGTAACATCTATGAATCCGACATGGTATGCGTTCGTCGTTCTGTTCAACCGGAATACTAGCAAGCGCTACTTGCCTGAACGGGGGTGTTAATTCCCAAATAGATCTATTCATAACATTCGCGCTCACATAATGCAATTAACAATTACATCTATGCAATTAACCATTCATGATGATGGGCATAGTGGGTTATAGCTACTTACGCAAACTCGTAATATTTGAATTTAAAATGTACTTGCATCCAATTTGTAAGACAACATGATCTCATCCCCGAGATTTGATAAATGATTGAAAAGTATAAAAGTAGGGACTATAAACTCACATCAAGTAATGATAACGTAGAAGCAAGGTAGTGGCACGAAAAACGATGCAAGAGACTTTATCCGCAACCTATGCATAAACAATACATATTCACTAAACGGTAAAATAATAATATAAATATTTGCAATCTTGTCTCCCTAGTGTGTGCTTGAGCTTTATTTAAAATGATGACTTTTGGAAACAATTTCATGTATTTAAAAAAAATGGTCAACTTTATCGGGTCAATGTGGTCATATTATAAGTATGTAATTTCTGACTTCGGACATTTAAGAAACTAGGTTCCTTCGTTTCACATTACATGCTATTAGTTTTAGATCGGCCTTGGTTCGTCCTAAGTATGTTAATTTATTAGCGGAATGTTGACGTTTACTTTTAATTTAGGACGTATTACATCCTAGGCTTTTATATGGAGATGTCATAGAGTTTTTAAACTTAAATTACAGGTTGTTAGATGAGAATATGGAAAACAAAAAACATATTTTGAATCTCAGGCTGGTCGTTACAATATTCGTTAAGTGAACTTTGTCTAACAACGTTGTTTAATGCGTTAAAAACGAGGCTAAACGCACGTGGGTCATAAGGCAGATTTAAGTAATGGCCTTATATTTTCAGCGTGCGCTGAGTGTATGGCCCAAGTTTTGAAAGCAGTTTGTGATTTCGTTACTTAATGTTAGAACAAAATAAAAATATCGTTGTGGTCACGGACAGGTCGACTATATTTCATCTTTTATGAGTTTTATCTTACGAGGCCATTTAATGTGCTAAATACGTGGTTAAAAAGGGGTGTATCGTGTTGCTGGCATGCCTTTGAAAGAGGTGGAGTTTCTGGCTTTATGTTTCTCAAGTGACCTTTGGCCAACTTTGCTCGCGGATTCTAAATTCGTTACTTCGAGTCGTGACAAACTAAGGACACTTATGAAAACTAGGCCGTGAGGACAATAATGTATCTTTTACAATTTTTGTGGTTAGGGGTCGATATCGAGGTCAAAATGAGCACGAAGTAGGGGGTCAACCCTTCGGTTAAGCATAGTACTAACTATATGGGGGCAGTACTAACTACACGGGAACAGTACTAACTTTGGGGCATGATTTCGAACTCGTTACTCAACCTTTTTTGATCATTCAAATTCCTAAACGAAGCTCACCATGTCATCTGCAAAAAGCCCCTAAGCACTAGCCTTACCTATCAACTTAGTTGAGTCGTTTTAAGGCCTAAGGTCGACCTACCAGGTTGCTATATTTATTAAGAAAATGTGTCAGTTGCGTTTTCCCTTTTATCTAAACAACGAGTCTAACCTACAATTGGTTGACATGTTAGACCTTACTCTCGCATAACCGTAGCCCACGTTTCAATTGTCACTTTTATGTTTTATGGAGTTTTTAACGAGTGTTCGACTCATATCAGAAAACAATGGAAAACAAGTTTTGTTCTCTTTTTTTGATGATTTTAAGCACACTACTAGAACAAAAGAATTACGACTAAAAGATAATTAATGAAGAATGATTGCTTACAAAACGCAGAGGTGAGTGCGAAGGACTAGACCCAAGGAAGTGTTGAATACGCGACTCTCCTTACCCCTTACGAATACACGAACCAAGCTTCCTAAATAAAAGAGTTCTCACAACCCTTTGTATGAATCAACACTATCTTTACTTGTTGTCTTAATGCTCGAACAACAGGAACACGAAACACCTAAAGAAACCTAATTAGGGTTTTTCTTAGGGTTTTTAGGATTAGGGTTTTCTAGTGTTTATAGGAATAATGAAGGTGTAAGGCTTTGTGTGTGGTAAGTGGGTCGAAACTGTCAAGAATAAAAGAACAAGAGAATCAAAGTGATAGAATGAAGTATGAATCTGGTGGAGTGATCCTTTATGTGTTTTTTTTGTTTCTGAGTTTGTAAGGGTAGCAGGTGAGGTCTTTTTATACTCGAATAGAAGTGTATACATAGTGTTCCATTTATGAATCACGTTTGTATGTTGATACATATCAGGCAAAGAATTTCTTGGGCTCTACTCGATCCATATACAGTGACTAAAAGGTGAAGACTGTGTATAGCTTGGAAGCAAAACCAAGAAAGGCAGTCAATATATAGTCACGAGTGTTTGTGGGTTTTAGGGAGGAAAGGGATCATGGCTTTTTATTACGTTGGGACAAAGAGGATATATTAGGAGCAAGATTTGTTGTCTTTGATTTTTTTTATCCGAGTACTACTAGCTCCTTAGGACTTCAAAAGTTTTTATCTAGTTTTTATTCAGTTTTCCTAAAATATGAAAGTTAAGGTTTTGGTGTAGGTTATTTTTATTGGACTTTTACTTTGGATTAAAATAAATGAGATTATATATAGCTTTTCTTGTCGCGAAAAACAAGTTAAATAACGAGTAAGAAGTGATCACGTAAAGTCTCAATGAGTTTAGGGTGTGATTCTAGCGAAACAATGATTTTTTTTATTTATGTCTACGCGATTTAACTAAAGCGATTTAAATGGAAGTAAACACGTAAGCATGTTTTATCTAGCAAGAAATAGGATTTTGGAGTTGTAATATGACATGGAAAAACTCGGGGTGTTATAGTCTCCCCTGGTTAAATGAGTCTTGTCCTCAAGGCTTAAGACACGGCACTTGACGACTGTGCGGTCTTAATGAAGAGGTGTGTATACTTTTCTTAATTTTTCCTACTACGTGCTATGTAAATTTGCTATCTTAAGGTGGAATCACATTGGTACGGGTCTCAATGTCCTTGATGACTGTTGTACTTGTCGGCGAGTTGTCCTTCGAGAATAGAAATTTGATGCCTGATAAAAGTTTTATAGTGACTACTTCTCTACATGGCATCGTTTTACTTTTTTCCTGAAATAATCCATAGTGATCAAGAGCTATGTATATTTGAGGGCTTAACGATTGTATGCTCATTTGTCAAATTAGTGTCATGATTCATATATTTAGTTGATAGCAGTTTGCGCCCCATATATAACTAGTGATTTAAAGTAACATGTAGACGGAATTTTCACAAAGCCTATTGATTTGATATGATAATTTGAAAATTGTCTCACAAAATTGAAGCATAACGGTTGTTAAGAAGAAACGTACCCGTGATGACGTTAGAGTCTAGGCTAGCATCTCTTCCTCCCAAAGCATAAGCTCTTCCTTAAGCCACGCCATTCCCGTTGCCATTCCTACGATTCTTCAGTTTTAGGCAATTCTTTTTTATGTGTCCGGTGTTGCCACATTCATAGCATGCTCCTGCCTTTTGATTCTTCTTCTTGTTGTTGTTATTGTTGTTGGTATTGACCCGACAATCATTGGTAGTATGACCATACCTCTTGCAGTTTCCACACTTGGGTGCACATTGTTCGGTGTGGTGGTAGTTGCACTTGGTGCACAGAGGTAGATATCTAGTATAAGTCTTCTTTTCACCAGGGCCAGCAGTGTATACCCTAGCTACATTTTGCTTCTTGTAGGGTTGTTGTTGCTGATTGTTTCTTGATGAATCATCAGCCTTCCTCTTGTTGTCATTCTGCCTTTCCGCATAAGTGCGTAGTTTCTGATCCATTAAGTCGTTGGCCAACTAGATAGCATCATCAAGAGTTTTGGGTCTTGCAAACATGACATTTCCATGAATGTTATCGAGAAGTCCACCGATATACTTGTCAATCTTTTCGGTTTCATCAGCAAGAAATTTTGTGAACATCAAGGCTAGTTCTTGGAAACGCTGGGTATAAGCTGTAACATCGTTTCCTCTGACCTTAAAATTCTACAATTCAATTTCAAGTTTCTTGATTTCACCTTTTGGACAATATTTGTCCGTCAATTTCTTATTGAGAGTCCCCCAAGTCATAGCATAGGCAGCATCATGACCTAAGGTTCTCACATGCCTATTCCACCAGGTTAGTGCAGCACCTAGCAGAGTGCAGGTAGCGAACTTCACTTGATTGTCAATGGTACAACCGCTAATGTGGAATACTGATTCCATCTTTTCAAGCCATTGAGATAAGCCAACAACGCCTTTAGTTCCCTTGAAGTTCAAGGGTTGGCATTTCATGAAGTCGGGATAGGTACAGACACGTGCAGGTTGCACAGGCCTTCTGATTCCTCCTCCTGAATTTTGGCTATCGTCATCCTGAGTTTGGGTAGAGTTTCTTTGGATTGCCCGATCGATCATAGCTTGAATGGATTCTGGAGTCATGGCGTCGTTTGTTCCTTGTCTTGTTACATGCATGATTCTTGTGCTCCGAAGATGAAATGTTATGAGATGTTATGTTAATGTCTTGCAAGATTCTTTGGACCATTGTGTTATTCGTAATGTTTTATATAAATAAATCTTATATAAATTTAAGATATACGTAAGGAAATGTAAGCACGTATATAACCTATGTAAGTACTAAGTATAACCAACTAATGCTAAAATGGTGCATGTTATGTAAGCATTTATACCAGATGCAAACCAGTAAAGTATGTATGTCCCTTGAAAAAAAAAATTATATGGTGCAATGTTTAAAAACGGTTATAGTCTAGGTAAAATGTGCAACCTAATTCTCTATAACCAGGGCTCTGATACCAATCTGTAACACCCCCAAAATGGGTCGCAGCGGAAATGATATTCCGGGAGTGTTACTTCATAATACCATTGCACCAATTATGAGAGAACGACCTCTAAGTGTCGTTTGAAAAGTAATCTTGTATTATTTGGACTCCAATGCACATCGAGTAAGCACCTAGCCTCTGATGTAAATGAGGATAAACATGGTTTTAAAACGTCAACAATAATGTTGGTGAATTTACAGGTTTATAAATCTAATGAAGTGGGTAGCAAGATTTCCCTTGTAATGAGTAGCAATTACAATAATCACAAAAATGTATTACGAAATATACTAAGCTCATGACACCGAAGCTCAACAATGTATGTATCAACTACATATGAATAATGTGCCCAATGTAGATGTTCAACCCGTAACATCTATGAATCCGACATGGTATGCGTTCGTCGTTCCGTTCAACCGGAATACTAGCAAGCGCTACTTGCCCGAACGGGGATGTTAATTCCCAAATAGATCTATTCATAACATTCGCGCTCACATAATGCAATTAACAATTACATCTATGCAATTAACAGTTCATGATGGTGGGCATAGTGGGTTATAGCTACTTAGGCAAACTCGTAATATTTGAATTTAAAATGTACTTGCATCCATGTTGTAAAACAAACATGATCTCATCCCCGAGATTTGATAAATGATTGAAAAAGTATAAAAGTGGGGACTATAAACTCACATCAAGTAATGATAACGTAGAAGCAAGGTAGTGGCACGAAAAACGATGCAAGAGACTTTATCCGCAACCTATGCATAAACAATACATATTCACTAAACGGTAAAATAATAATATAAATACTTGCAATCTCGTCCCTAGTGTGTGCTTGAGCTTTATTTAAAATGATGACGTTTGGAAACAATTTCATGTTTAAAAAAAAATGGTCAACTTTATCGGGTCAATGTGGTCATATTATAAGTATGTAATTTCTGACTTCGGACATTTAAGAAACTAGGTCATTCGTACATTAAAATGCTAGTTTAGATCGGCCTTGGTTCGGTCTCTAAGTATGTTAATTAATTAGACGAAATGTTGACGTTTACTATTTGAGTTAGACGTATACATCACTAGGCTTTTATATGAGATGTCATAGAGTTTTAAAATTAAATTACAGGTTCGTTAGTTGATGATATGGAAAAGCAAAAACATATTTGAAATCTCAGCTGGGTCGTCTACAATATTCGTTAAGTGAACTTTGTCTAACAACGTTGTTTAATGCGTTAAAAACGAGGCTAAACGCACGTGGGTCATAAGGCAGATTTAAGTAATGGCCTTATATTTTCAGCGTGCGCTGAGTGTATGGCCCAAGTTTTGAAAGCAGTTTGTGATTTCGTTACTTAATGTTAGAACAAAATAAAAATATCGTTGTGGTCACGGACAGGTCGACTATATTTCATCTTTTATGAGTTTTATCTTACGAGGCCGTTTAATGGGCTAAATACGTGGTTAAAAAGGGGTGTGTGTCGCGGCATAGCCTTAGAACAGAAGGTGGAGTTTCTGGCTTTATGTTTCTCAAGTGACCTTTGGCCAACTTTGCTCGCGGATTCTAAATTCGTTACTTCGAGTCGTGACAAACTAAGGACACTTATGAAAACTAGGCCGTGAGGACAATAATGTATCTTTTACAATTTTTGTGGTTAGGGGTCGATATCGAGGTCAAAATGAGCACGAAGTAGGGGGTCAACCCTTGGTAAGCAGTACTAACTATATGGGGGCAGTACTAAATATACGGGAACAATACTAACTTTGGGGCATGATTTCGAACTCGTTACTCAACCTTTTTTGATCATTCAAATTCCTAAATGAAGCTCACCATGTCATCAGCTTAGTTGAGTCGTTTTAAGGCCTAAGGTCGACCTACCAGGTTGCTATATTTATTAAGAAAATGTGTCAGTTGCGTTTTCCCTTTTATCTAAACAACGAGTCTAACCTACAATTGGTTGACATGTTAGACCTTACTCTCGCATAACCGTAGCCCACGTTTCAATTGTCACTTTTTATGTGTTAGGGGTTTTTTAACGAGTGTTTGGAGCATCATCGAAAACAATGGAAAACAAGTTTTGTTATCTTTTTTTTGATGATTTTAAGCACACTACTAGAACAAAAGAATTATGACTAAAAGATAATTAATGAAGAGTGATTGCTTACAAAACGCAGAGGTGAGTGCGAAGGATAGGACCCAAGAAGTGTTGAATACGGACTCTCATTACCCTCTTACGTATACACGAAAAGGCTTCCTAAATAGAAGAGTTCTCACAACCCTTTGTATGAATCAACACTATCTTTACTTGTTGTCTTAATGCTCGAACAACAGGAACACGAAACACCTAAAGAAACCTAATTAGGGTTTTTAGGATTAGGGTTTTCTAGTGTTTATAGGGATAATGAAGGTGTAAGGCTTTGTGTGTGGTAAGTGGGTCGAAACTGTCAATAATAAAAGAACAAGAGAATCAAAGTGATAGAATGAAGTATGAATCTGGTGGAGTGATCCTTTATGTGTTTTTTTTTGTAAATGAGTTTGTAAGGGTAGCAGGTGAGGTCTTTTTATACTCGAATAGAAATGTATACATATTGTTCCATTTATGAATCACGTTTGTATGTTGATACATATCAGGCAAAGAATTTCTTGGGCTCTACTCGATCCATATACAGTGACTAAAAGGTGAAGACTGTGTATAGCTTGAAAGGCAAAAAACAGAAAAGGCAGTCAATATATAGTCACGAGTGTTTGTGGGTTTAGGAGAAAGGGATATAGGCTTTTTATACGTTGGACAAAAGAGATATATTAGGAGCAAGATTTGTTGTCTTTGATTTTTTTTATCCGAGTACTACTAGCTCCTTAGGACTTCAAAAGTTTTTATCTAGTTTTTATTCAGTTTTCCTAAAATATGAAAGTTAAGGTTTTGGTGTAGGTTATTTTTATTGGACTTTTACTTTGGATTAAAATAAATGAGATTATATATAGCTTTTCTTGTCGCGAAAAACAAGTTAAATAACGAGTAAGAAGTGATCACGTAAAGTCTCAATGAGTTTAGGGTGTGATTCTAGCGAAACAATGATTTTTTTATTGTCTACGCGATTTAACTAAAGCGATTTAAATGGAAGTAAACACGTAAGCATGTTTTATCTAGCAAGAAATAGGATTTTGGAGTTGTAATATGACCTGAAAAACACGGGGTGTTATATCCAGATCTAGAGGGGCTGATTTAGAGATGGATGTTGATGTTGTGAGGAGCGACAAGATTAAGATTAACCCCGAGATTCAGGCTGAGATTGACGAGTGTTTCGCTTATGCGGATGCTCTTAGGGATAGAGGGATTGATGCTAGAGTTGTAGTTGAGGTTGTTGATCGAGAGGAGAGTGAGACGGGTGCGAAGGGCCCGATTGAGGTCAGAGTTAAGAGGGTTACGCATCCTGCGATGCTAAAGGATATTCCTGAGCCTGCTCAGGAGGGAGCAGTAGAGGTTACGTATGAGACATTGGGAGATTTGGTTCAGAGGTTCCATGATCACACAGAGGCTATCCCAGTCCAGCGTATACATGTCATTGAGGGAGTCTAGAGGGAGCAGGGACATAGGATTGTTGGGGTTGAGTCGGCAGTCACTGCTTTGACTGAGAGGATTGCTGAGTTGGAGAGGGAATGTAGGTAATGGAAAAAATGGGAATGGAGGTAACGGAGGAAATGGAAATGGAGGTAACGGAGGAAATGGAAATGGAGTTAATGGAAATGGAGGGAATGGAGAAAACGGAAATGGAAATAGAAATAGGAATCATGGTATGAACTATAGAGGTTTCATGCCAGTGGCTAGAGAGTGCACTTTCCAAGACTTCTATAAAGTGTCAAAGGCCACATAATTTCTCAGGAACCGATGGCGTTGTCGGATTGAACGTTGGTTCGAGGAAAATGGCGGACTTTGTTTCAACATCAGTAATTGGTTCACAGAAGTTCAAGTAAAATATACTACATCACACTTGTAGGTACGTGCTTTGACTTGGTGGAAACTCCCATAAGAGAACAATTGGTTTCTTTGTGTTGATGCTGCATATGCCATGATGTGGGTTGGACTTATGATAGTTGATGATCCGGGTGTCTGTCCAAGGAAAGAGATTCAGAAGATAGAGATCATGAATTTGGAAATCGGACCATGAAAAGGAAACGAATTGGACTGCTGTACAATCAAAGGTTTTTAGGTGTTGATTGTGTTGTGTACTAGAATGGTCCCGGGCGAAGAGGACAGTGTGAAGCGGTTTATTTGGAGGGTTGCCAGACAAATTCAAGGTAATGTGATTGCTTGATAGAGAGAGGTACGGCTAGACGCCAAGATGCCATACACATTGCTTAACAATTGCGGATAGAAAGTCCAGGGTTATGCTGCAAGGAGTGCTGAGAATAAGAGGTGGATGGAAAGTAACCTAAGGGATAACCGTGGTCAACAACCACCGTTTAAGAGGCAAAAAGTTAGTGGGCAGAATGCTGATTTAACATGGCTGGGAATTAATGGAAGAGAGGGTATGCTGGAACTCCCTACTCTGCAATCATAGTTGCATATACCACCATGTAGGGCCATGTACAGTGAAGTGTAATAACTGTAAGAGAGTTGGACACCAGACGAGAGATTGCAGATTGCAGATGCTGCTACCAAACATGCAATTTGTTCCCATTAGGAATCAGCAAGGTGTTATTTGCTATGAGTTGTGGAGACTGAGACATGTGAAGAGAGACTGTCCAAAGTGAGTAACCAGAACCATGGGAACCGAGTGGAACAAGACTGGAACCAGTTTGGAGGTAACGAAGCTATAAACAAAGGCTGACAGCCCATTGGTGGAGGAGGAACAAACCCTGATTCAAACGTTATCACGGGTACATTTCTTCTCAATAACTGCTATGATTCAATGTTATTCGATTCGGGCGCCGATAGAAGTTTTGTGTCGTCTACCTTTAGTGCTTTGTTTGATGTTGCACCATCCACTTTAGACACTAGTTATGCCGTAGAACTTGCCGATGGAAGAATTTCATAAACAAATGTTGTTCTTAGAGGTTGCACGTTAGGATTATTAGGTTATCCGTTCGACATAGATCTAATGCCCGTAGAACTTGGTAGTTTCGACATCATCATCGGTATGGATTGGTTGCCGAAGTACCACGTGTTAATCATTTGTGATGAGAAGGTCGTCCGTATTCCTTATGGAGATAAGGTATTGATAATTCGAGCTGATAATTGCGACGGCGAAAGTAAGCTGAACATCATATCGTGTACGAGGACCCAAAAGTATATTCAGAAGGGATGTCAAGTCTACCTATCGTAAGTTACATCCAAGAAGGGCTGAGGATAATCGGAGGGAGAAGCGACTTGAAAGGATGTGCCAATCAATACGGGAATTCTGAAAGTCTTCTCCAGAGATTTGCCTGGACCTTACACCTGCTCGACAAGTTGAATTTCAAATCGACTTAGTCCCTAGTGCTGCACCTGTAGCACGAGCCCCGTATCAACTAACACCAGCCAAAATGCAAGAGTTATCCACTCAATTGCAGGAACTTTCTGACATAGGATTTATAAGACCCAGTTCCTCACCCCGAGGAGCACCGGTTTTGTTTGTCAAGAAGAAAGATGATTCTTTTTAGATGTGTATCGACTACCGTGAACTAAACAAACTTACTGTGAAGAACCGATACACACTTTTAAGGATCGACGACTTGTTCGATCAACTCCAAGGATTAAGAGTCTGCTCTAAGATCGACCTGAGATCTGGTTATCATCAACTCAGAGTTCGTGAGGAAGACATTCCAAAGACTGCATTTAGGACTCGCTATGGACACTACGAGTTCCAAGTAATGCCGTTTGGATTGACTAATGCACCGGTTAAAGATTCATGGATTTGATGAATCGGGTGTTGCAAACAGTTCTGGGGGAGCAGATTCATGATTGTATTTATCGATGATATTTTGATCTACTCCAAGAGCAGAAAGGAGCACAAAGGACACCTTAAGTTGATTTAAAAGTTATTGAAGGAGGAAGAATTGTACGCCAAGTTTTCAAAGTATGAGTTTTGGCTGTCGAAGGTACAATTTCTTGGTCACGTGATTGATAGTGAAGGCATTCACGTTGATCCCGCTAAGATCGAGTCAATCAAGGATTGGGCGTCACCCAAGACACCCGCCGAGATCCGTCAAATTTAGGTTTGGTAGTTACTATAATCGTATGATTTATCGAAGGTTGTCAAAATCACTAGAACCTATGACGAAATGACTCAGAAAAGATGAAGTTTGATGGGAGAAAAGGCAAGAAGCTGCATTTAGTTGTTCAAGCCAAAATATGTAGCGCGTCGATTTTGGCTTTACCTGAGGGAAGCGAGAACTTCGTGGTATACTGCGATGCTTCGCATAAAGGGTTAGGCGCAGTTTTGATGCAGAAGGAGAAAGTCATAGCTTATGCATCCCGCCAACTCAAGGTTCACGAGAAGAACTATACCACCCATGATTGGAACTAGGAGCAGTAGTGTTTGCCCTGAAGATGTGGAGACACTATATGTACGGTACCAGGTGCGTTGTGTTCACTGATCATAAGAGTTTGCAACACATTCTCGATTAGAAGGAGCTGAACATGAGGCAACGACGTTGGTTAGAGTTATTGAGTGACTATGACTGTGAGATTCGATATCATCCAGGAAAGGCAAACGTGGTGGCTGATGCCCTGAGTCGAAAGGAAAGAAGTAAGCCACTATGAGTTCGAGCCTTAGTTATGACTATAGGGTTAAACCTTCCTAAGCAGATTTTGAGTGCTCAATCGGAAGCCAGAAAGGAAGAGAACTTCATCAACGAAGATCTGCATGGCATGATCAACAAATTAGAACCTCGTGCTGACGGAATGTTATGTTTGAACAAACAAAGTTGGATTCCATGTTTCGGAGAGTTGGGGGCCTTGATTATGCATGAGTCGCATAAGTTAAAGTATTCCATTCATCCTGGATCGGTTAAGATGTACCAGGACCTTAAGAAGCTGTATTGGTGGCCCAACATAAAAGTAGAAATTGCCATGTATGTCGCAATGTTTACATGTGTAAGTTAAGATAGAATAATCAGAAAAGAAACCATCGAGTTTGTTGCTTCAACCAGAGATCCCATAATGGAAATGGGAGAATATAACAATGGACTTTGTGACTAAGTTGCCAAAGACGGCAACGGGCCATTTTTCTTACCATTGATGCAATATGTTGTCTGCTTATATGTAAATACTCGTGTTGATTATTAATTGCGTCATGTTTAAATGTAGTTTACTAATTATAATCAATTGGGCACGTTATGCAGGAATCATGGCTAGAGGTAATAATGGCAAAGGTAGGGGAAGGGGTCAGGGAAGGGAAGGGGTAGAAGTGGAAATGGAGGTATCGTTGGCACTAGTAGTGCATCTAATTATGGCAGAAGAAGCAGGGGAAGGGGAATGGGTAAGGGCATAAGTGGAAATATAGGCATTGGTGGTAGTAGTAATGTATCCAAATTCATTAATCAAGATGCAGATTATGATGATGGCAGAAGCGGCAGAAGGGGTAGGGGCATAAGTGAAAATATAGGTATTGGTGGTAGTAGTAATGTATCTGAATTTGTTTATCAAGATGTAGATTATCATGATGGCAGAAGCGGGGGAAGGGGAAGGGGCAGAAGTGAAAATATAGTTATTGGTGGTGGTAGTAGTAATGTATCCAGATTACTACGTTCGGTTATTCCAAGATGATGGTTAAGAGGATGGCTGAGCTGGGGTAGGGGCAAATAGTGAAAATTAGTTATTAGTGCGCCTCCCTCCCGGCGGGTAGTAATGTATCTGAATTTGGCAAAAAGATGTGAATTATGATAATGGTAGCAGAAGCGAGGGAAGGGGAAGGGGCATAACTAGAAATATTGGCATCGGTGGTGGTAGTAATGTATCCGAATTCTGTTATCAAGATGCAGATTATGATAATGGTTACAGAAGCGGGGGAAGGGAAAGGGGTAAAAGTGAAATATAGGCAGTCGTGGTAATAGTACATCCAGATGTGGTAATCCGAATACAGATTATGATAATGGTAGCATGAGTAGGAGAAGGGGCATAGGTGGAAATATCGGCATCGGCGGTGGTAGTAATGTATCCGGATTCCGTAATCAAGATGCAAATTATGATAATGGTAGCAGAAGTAGGGGAAGGGGAAGGGGCAAAAGTAGAAATATAGGCGGTCGTGGTAGTAGTACATCCAGATGCGGTAATCCGGATGCAGATTATGATAATGGTAGCATAAGTAGGGGAAGGGGCAGAAGTGGAAATATAGACGGTCGTGGTAGTAGTAGTACGTCCGGATGCGGTAATCCGGATGCAGATTTTGATACTAATGACAATGAAACAGAGACATCACAACGTGTACGTGGTTCGAACTTGGTACAATCAATACCTAATCATCCATCACAAAGGTTGATGATTACATTCTATTATGGCGGGTATGTATCTAAATATATAACGAAGGTGATGTTACTTTTTTTTACCTAATGTTTATCGTTTCAATCATGCAGTTTTGCAGAACCTCATGTTACCCGCGATATTATCAGTATTTTCAAAGTTATGTTTTATGGTCCTTGGGCGACATGGAGAGAGATTGACCAAGAAAGCAGAGACTACATGTTTAAGGAATTTCAGGTTTTTACTTAAATTGTTTTTACTTGCTATAACCCATTCTGATATGACCATTTTACTTAAAAGATGGTTAGAGATAAGAAACACCTTAGTATATGTGACACCCCGAGAATTTCCGTTTAATAATTTAGCCGTTTCCATTTGATAATTTGAACTTTTCGATGTTTCATTTAACTTTTACGCGTAACCGGGAAGTTGTCCCGTTATAATCTGAGAATCGTCTTCGGGAGTGAACCGTACTGTATTTCATCGTAGTCTTTTATCATTGGACGCGTTTTTACGTTTTAAATTAATATTTAAGATTTCATAATTTTTCGTGAAGTCGTTAATCATTTTCGTTGTTTGCGTAATCGGTTAAGTATATTAATGCATGTATGCATGGAAAGGCTTGAAAATTAATTCATATGCATGAACTACATTTCCTAGAATGTTGGAGGCCACTTTTGGTCCCCCCCCCCCTTTGGTCTCATTATAACCGGATATGCATGCACATACATGCATAGGATTCAAATTTTGAAATCAATTTCACTAGACATGGTTGCATGATTTGAGGTTAAGGACATGTACTCAAAGGGAAATGAATGGAGGATCATTTTGGTCCCCCTTTGGCTCTCTTGTCCCACCGTCGACACACACACACACACTAACACCTTATGTGTGATTTTTGCTAGTTAAGTTCATATGTACATATTCATTTCATAATCATTTCTCACCAAGAAAACACACACTACTCTTTCTTTTTCTCCCTTTGTCCGAACCACCAAACACACACACCAAATCCATTTCTTTTAATATTTGATCTATCATTTGAAGATATATTGTTCGAGGTTGATTCTTGTTTCTATCTGGGTAATTTATAAACAACGTTTGGGTTGTTCTTAGTTTCTAATCCTCTTTCGTCGTGTTTTCTTGTAAGTCATCTCTACTTTTTCATAAATGTGTTGTACTTTTGCATTCGTATGATCATTCCGAACAAGGTGTACAAAGCGGATCGTTGTGAAAATCATTACCTATTTTTCTATAAAACTACAAGTCTCAAAGTTTAATCTTTTTATTTATAAATGGAAGAACATAAAAAGTAGTTGTACTTTTGCGTATAAAAGTTCGTTGTGACTATTTTGATATATACATTGTTATTATTGCGGCTATGTTATTTATTGAGATGTATCGTATAGCGAGCTTGAATATTGTTAGCAAAGAGATTAAGTTAGATGTTTGTTTTGTTGGAAACATAAATTGAAAGTCGAAGAGGTTTAGGTTTAGAATAAATTTGTTGTAATATTTGCGGTGTTGTCGAAAATAGATTGGATATTCTTTTGAGTCAATAAAAGATGTACTTTCATAAAACGGATATTTTCACGAGTCGAGATGAATACAAATGGAAAGTCGATATTTTTAGAAAGGTCATGCCGAAAATTTATAAACTTTATAAATGCGTCGAAAAATATACTTTTATTATCAAACTTATGATAAAATGTAGAATAACGTTAAGTGTCGAGTTTAGGTCAACATTTACGATTATTGAGTCAACTTTGGTGTGTCGGGTCACTAAAAGACGAAATACACTAAAAGACGAAATACACTAAAAGACGAAATACACTAAAAGACAAAATACACTAAAAGACAAAATACACTAAAAGACGAAATATTTTTGAAGATGTGTCAAAATGTCGAGACTTGTCAAAACCTATAACTTTCGAAAGTACGTTTTGAAAAGGATACGCCATGTCTACTCATGCTCGGATGATCAACTCTTGCGTTAAGCGTTATTCGTTGTACATTATTCTAAAACAACCACTATATGCTAGGTTGTCGCTAGTACTGTAAGATTCGTTTTCGCTTGATTGATTTCTTTTGATCCACAACTCGCATAAGGTAAGTTCATAGCCCCGCACTTTTACTCGTTTTGAATAAATATTTTATAACTTTGGAGTGAGAAACATTGCTTGTTTTTAAAATCGAACACAAGTACTTTCATGAGAATTTTTCCCTGTTTACGTGTTGCCTAAGTAGTGCTAGACCTCCTATTGCCCAAAACTATCATGAACTGTTAATCTCTTGACCGGAGGACCGGTTGAGGGAGCGCGAGTGAATAAATAGATCTATTAGGACTAATTATCCCTATCCGAGTAAGTCGCACTTACTACCCACTGGTCGCTTGAATAACAGATATATGTCATGTCGAATTTCAGATAGGAAATCTTAGGTCGGATTTCCTCTAGGGAAATGCAACCTATAGATATATGAAAGCTATGTCTCAGAATTAGCATCGGTGTCATGAGCTTAGTGCAACGTAAATATCTTTTATGTAAAGTTGCATTTGTTATAACTGTCGCATGCCTGTAACATCTTGTGGTCCACTATTACATCAAATTAAACCTATGAATTCACTCAACTTTATGTTGACCGTTTCAAGCAGGTTTTTCTCAGGTGCTTAGCTTGGAAGTTGTTGATTGACCTATATGAAGTCTAATTGCCCGAATCAGTTTTCATATTTCATCTATGTTATCTTAAATACTGTTGTTGAACTCATTTAAGCTTCCGCATGTTGTCTTTTGAATCTTTTAAATTTGATTGATGTAGACTTATTATTATTTTAAATTTATGCAACGGTGTTTATTTTTAAAACGTACCCTTAGAGGTCGTTCTTTATGCTTTGTACTTGAGATATCCAGGAACGTCACGCCTCCGGATACGTATTCCGTCCAGGGCCCGTTTGGGGGTGTGACAGTATACTTGTGCCTTTTTTTGTGCAAGTAATCGAGCCCCAATAACAGTTGTTTATATATTTGTTAATTTGACAAATAACGCATATACAGGATCTATATCAATGGCACCCGTCAGAAAATGCAGCTGTGTATAAGGCTTAGGAAAAGGTGATGTCGAGTAGGTATTCAGATATATTAGGCCAATGTCGAAGATATCCTGCTCTTAGAGCCACAATGGACAACATCACAGTTGGAAATGGTTTATAGGTTCTTAAGCCGTATACCCTAAGTTGGATAGATCAAGCCCATTGGGATAACATGATTGATAGGATGTGGAATACATCACGATGGAAAAAAAGTCAAACGTGGCTCGACAAAATAGATTAACCAAAGTAGATGGTGAAGTGTCGAAACATACAGCCGGATCCAAGACCATTCTTCAACACAAGTTCCAAATGGTAAATTTTATGTTAGTTAATATACCATTTAAATTTTATACATTAATAAACTTCTAACTAATGAATTTTTTTTAAGGAAAAAGAAATAAAGCGGCCTGTTAGCTTATTAGAAGCTTACCATCGTACTCATACAAGCACAAATGTGTCGAGTGAGGCGCCAGGGAGCGGAATGGATGAAGCATCGGAGGGCAGAACACGAGAGTACGTTACAGCTAGCTCAAAAAGAGTGGCGGTAATTATTTTTATCTCACGTGTATTCAATGATGTACTTAATCAGTGAATTATATTTATCAACATTTTGTATTAATCGTAGGATGCTGTTGAGGCTGCTATTGTAGAGAAACATGGACCAGACGCTAGTGAGCATCCACCCAATGACTTTGATCTATAGGGAGAGGCTACTAGGGGGAGGAAGAAAGGTAAATTAGTTAGTTTGGGTACAAGAGGGGATCAGAGGGTCATGGTAACTCGTACAGCAGCAACATCAAGTTCCAATTCCACATCTAACGAACATGTTTGCTTAGTTATTAATTTCACCAACATATTGTATGCCAAAAGATTAAATTTAAGGTTTTATAGGATATATATAGCTGATCCGATTAATATGTTAGCGCAGGTTAAGGTTTTTAGTGTTTTGGCATTGTCTCCCTTAACTAATCCGACAAGTAAGCATATTTTTTATATGTTTATGTCCATAAATGACCAAATCCGTCGACATTCACATTTCTGGTAGGCTCGTTTCATAATTAGTGTCTTTGGTCGGCAGATATGTCAATTTAGCATGCTTACTATTTGCAACT
The DNA here is from genome assembly GCA_026074375.1 of Tanacetum coccineum. Taxonomy (NCBI): domain Eukaryota; kingdom Viridiplantae; phylum Streptophyta; class Magnoliopsida; order Asterales; family Asteraceae; genus Tanacetum; species Tanacetum coccineum. Next base: position 18,424 of record BQNB010046429.1, read on the forward strand.
TGACTTCATTGTGTGAACAACTTGAAAAAGAAACCAATTTCCATCGTATCTGTTAAAATAAAATGTTACCATTGCCGCTTGTAACACTAGCAAAACCATAATAGATAACCATAAACATATATTTTCCTAATGCCTCTGCTTTACAATTTAATTCAGTCTTAGTTCAAAATGGATTATTAAACGCCTTTGATCACAGCAGTTTGTTCTCGACGGATAATGGCAATCGGCTTTACCCATAATAGAAACTGAACTCAACTCGCCATATGTCACAAGTGGCATTTTTCATAAAGAAATAATAGCAACATGACTGATAGATCAGTAAACAAGCTTGTAGAGCCCATCAATCTGGCAGGTTTATCTCTATTGCATTACGCAGTATTAGGGTGTTCATCTCAATTCTTTGATTATGCATTTTCTCAGGTATCTATGTTGAGTTTGGGTATATATGTGAACATTCAATCTCCTTGTCATACTAGTTATCTTTTAGGTTGACTTTTTAGTTACTTCGTAAGTGCCTAGGGTTATTTAAAACTGTAATAATCACACAATTTATATACTTGCAGCCAATGTGACCTCCGAGTTATATTTAAAACTGTAATAATCACAAATGTACACTTGAACATTAACAAGATTTGTGAACTGGTCTCCTAGGTCCATGTTTTAAGCTTTCTAATAAGACATGATACAATGTAGGTACAAACTTTGGAAGACATGATAAGAAGACTGCAAGAGGAAAACTAGAGCACATGCGACAACGAGAATTAGAGGCAAATGCGCGTGAACAAGCTCTAGAGAGAGAATGGAAACAAAGAATGAATGACATTAACTCGGTCTTAAGAAAGTTTACAGATTCATGTCCCCCTCCTTAGTTGGATAACGTCATGCAATTTGAATACTTGGATTAAAAACTCTAGTTTCATCATGAATGTTTTATTTGGATGGTGTAATTCGCATATCTATTCAACTATAACTTGTGATTTGAATTGTAAATGAATGTTTAATCTTGAATTATCCATTTCTGGTTATTGGTTTATTTTAGATGCAGGCTTAAATAAATGTTTAATCTTTTGATTTGAATGTTAAACTTTAGGCTGTTTCCAACAGAAATGTGGCTGATTAGTGACCACAGTTACCGACAGATTTCTGACAAATTTATTTACCGACAAATTTCTGACAAATTTTAACAATGGAATTCTGAAGCATTTTTCTGTCGCTGTTTCCAACTGAATTCCGACAGATACCATTTACCGACCATGAATTCATCGAAAAACTGTTTTCGTAGCAAATTTGTCGGTAACAACCTATACCGAAGGATTTCCGACGGAAATGTCTGTCGCTATAGGCCTGTTATGTTGTAGTGTGATGATGATAAAGTACACGGTAAGGGTGAAAATTAAAATAAAAATGGTGAAAATCTTACTTAACAGCACAATCAAAAGATTATTCTGCAGAATACCCAGCATCTTCGCCTGATAAAAAAGAAAAATTATGAAACTTAGCTAGGTCTTATCAATAACGTTAAAATACTAATGGATTTGGGGCATGTTTT
>BQNB010046429.1:31884-43701 GCA_026074375.1 Tanacetum coccineum
AAAGTCCCATACTTCGAGAATCGATCCACCACCACTATAATACTTCCACTCCCTTCTGACTTCGGCAAGCATGTGATAAAGTCCATGGAAACACTCTCCAATGGACATTTGGGCGTTGGTAAAGGTTCTATCAATCCTCTTGATTTCTTTTGCTCTATCTTGTCTTGTTGGAAAATAAGGCACGTCAGCACGAATGTCTCAACATCGTCCCCCATACTTGGCCAATAATAAGTGCCCTCGACCAATGCCAACGTCCTCGTAATCCCCGGATGACCAACCCACTTTGAATCATGACACTCTTTCAAGATTGCTCGCCTAAGGTCGCCCCACTTAGGTACGTAAAGCCGATCTCCTTTGGAGAATAACATGTCTCCCCTGAGCCAAAATCTCCGGGTCCTCCCGTCTTTCGCCAAAGCTATGATATTCTTGGCCAAAGGATCATGTTCCAACCCTTCCTTTTTTCGGTCTTGGAGGAAGAACTGGGCTTCGGTAATGGCCGCAAACTCCGCCTTGCGACTCAATGCATCGGCTACCACATTAGCCTTCCACGGCTTGTACTCCAACTGGTAGTCGAATTCGGCTAGGAAGTCTTGCCAACGAGCTTGCTTGGGACTTAACTTCTTTTGGGTTTGAAAATAACTCGTGGCGATGTTATCCTTCTTGATCACGAATCTCGAACCTAACAAATAATGCCTCCAAATCCTCAAGCAATGGGCGACCGTCGTTATCTCTTTCTCTTGCACCGTGTACTTCCTTTCTGTCTCGTTTAACTTCCGGCTCTCGAATGCGATCGGGTGTCCATCTTGCATTGGAACTCCTCCAATAGCAAACTTTGATGCATCCGTGTGTAACTCGAAAGGCATGGTCACATCCGGTAGTCTCAACACCGGTTCCTCCATAACTGCCTTCTTTAAACTCTCGAACACCGCTTGGAATTCTTCGTTCCATATCCAAGCTTTGTTCTTCTTCAATAGGTCCGTCAAAGGGGAGGCTATGGCCGGGTATCCCATGATGAACCTGCGGTAGTAGTTCACCAAGCGAAGAAAAGATCTCAATTCCGTAACCTTGGTTGGTGGTTTCCAATCTTGGATAACCTTTATCTTTGCACCGTCCATCATTAATCCTCCGTCCTTGATCTTGTGTCCCAAGAACTCGACTTCATCTTGGGAGAAAGAGCACTTCTTCAACTTCATACAAAGTTCATTGTCTCATAACACCTGGAACACCTGTTTCAAATGCAAGACATGCTCCTCCAAGGTATGACTATAAACAACAATATCGTCCAAGTATACCACCACAAATTTATCAAGAAACGGGTGAAACAACTTATTCATGAGGGTACAAAATGTTGCGGGAGCATTGGTCAAGCCAAATGGCATGACTAAGAACTCGTAAGAGCCATACCGAGTGACACACGTCGTCTTGGCCTCATCTCCTTCCGCTATTCGTACTTGGTAGTACCCCGATCTCAAATCCAACTTGGTGAAGTATCTCGCCTTTCCAAGTTGATCAAACAAATCCGCAATGAGAGGAATAAGGTACTTATTCTTGATTGTCACCTTGTTAAGTGTCCGGTAGTCTTTACACATCCGTAAGGACCCGTACTTCTTCCTTTGAAATAGCACCGGTGCACCATATGGGGCTTTGAGGGTCGAATGTAGCCCGCATCCATCAGCTCCTTGAGTTGTTTACGTAATTCTTTCAACTCGGGTGGTGGCATTCGGTAAGGGGCTTTGGCGAGGGGTTTGGAACCTATCTCTAACTCGATGGCATGATCTACCTCCCTCCTAGGTGGTAGCTTCTTGGGCAACTCCTTAGGCATCACGTCCTTGAAATCTTCAAGTACCCGCTCGATCACCTTTGGTACTTCATTTTTGCTTGAACCCTCATCCGTCTCTAGCCTTGTCACCGCCAAATAACAAGGTTCACTCTTGTTGAATCTTTTCTTAAATTGCATGGCTGAAAGGGTCTTCGCTCCACTCTTAGCATCCCGCCCTGTGCTCACCATGCAAGTCTTTCCACCATCTAGGATACACAAGGAATTAGCAAACGACATGGGGAAAGCCCGTACCTTATTGAGAAATTCCAACCCAAAAACCACTTTAAAATCATCCATCGGGACCACCGACAAATCAATCGTCCCCTCCCATTCTCTTATTGTAGGATATTGGATATCATAACACAAGGATTGGATTAGGGGTTGGCCGAATCTAGAGAGAGAAAAGAGAGGATTTCTAGTGAGAGAAAAACCTTTAGTGTGATATTGATAAAATGAACAACCAACCTCTTTCCATGGCTGGAAAGAGGCTTATATAGTAAGTTACATGCCCTAGAAAATGGGCTATGGTGTGGGCTAACATGTGGGTAAAGACCCGGCCCAATACCATAAGTCATACGCTTACAATATAACTACGAGCTATGCTAATCTAGACAATACACGGGGTGACCGAGTTTTTTTCATGATCCTAACAATCTCCCCCTAAGGGAGGTCACCCCTAAAATTACACTTTAAATCCTAGCATTCTAAGTCTTGAACTTTGACTTCAGCTCGTAATCTTTGATTCTTCATTCATTGATTTCTTTGTACATTAGGTAGTGATCTTTAAACATTGTTCCCTTGACTTGTCTCTTTGAATGTGAAGAATGAGCTTTCATTGAGATCATCAGCCACAGTAAATCTCTTAGTCATCCTTGTTGTGAATTATTGCCTCTATGTGATGTTGTGACCTTCATACCGGCATGCTCACACCCTTCTGGATCATGATAGCAAGCATCAGAGTTGCGAAAGCTGTGTAATAGGTCTTTCAGTTATCATGATGTCTTTGATTAGGAATATGAAGTGTGAGCATGGGGTTGTAAATTGTCATGTCTCTTGCCAGCAACTGCTACCGTCGGGATTCCTGCAAGTATATGTTAGTAATAAACCAATGAAAGTGTCTTTTTTCACTTTCGTTGAATAAGGTTGCAAGAACCACGGTTCACCGTTAATCAGTATAAATACTGCCTGTGATCAGGTAGAATTCCAAAGAATCTCCTTGACAGGGTTTCGCAGCTGCGCTAGCCGTTCTCAAACCGAAGCGTCTCAAAGTAAACAAAGCACGAAATGAGTGAACTAGTGAATTAAAACCCACTGATTAATGAAAAATCGATTTGAAAATCAGTCGCGTGTCATTCAGGAAACATTTTTGTGACACATCGAAAGTTTTAATAATATAAAATCAAATTTCATTAGAAACACATTTGTTTTGAAAGATATACACAATCAATGTGCTCGAAAATCAGTTGTTGAGCACATCAAAAGGTTTTCCAAAAAAAAACTACACGTCAATTCATATACTGGAACAAGTTTAATTCATTCGGAATCGCCCCATCATTGCTTTCCAGTTGTCACAAGTTTGATTATTAAGAGGATCTCACAAGTCACCTACTAAGAGCTTGTTTGATGTTGGCTCTAGAAGGATTTCAATATTCATTGTGAGTACTTTCGTATCACTCGGATGTTCTGGCAATACCACGAGGATAATGCGTAGGACTCTTAAAATATTACTTGTTTTCACAGTGTGTGAAGAACAAATATATTATGAGTTAGTATCCTAGCGAGATTTGTGGATGATCTCATGGCTCTAGACTCAATAGTGAGTTTTGATTTTAGTAGTCGGAGGCTGGAGCAGACTGCCACCTTTTCAATACCAACTAACTCGGAGTGAGAAAGTTGATAGTAATGAGTGAAACTCTGTGAGAATGAAACAAGAGTCTTTTGAGAGACCTTGAGTGGCTAGGGAGGGTTGTGTGGCGTATCACTGGGTCCATGATACTTGTCTTCAATGTCAGAAATCAACTACGTGATTCTGACAACATGTGTATTGACCCGGTTTTTGCCTAATGTGTAAGGAGGGCTGCTTTCTTTTCACCCTTTATCTTTACATTTATTTTTCATTCTTCAACCCCTTCAGTGCTTACCGAGACTTCATTACTAGTACCTTGTTGGGTTTATTCCAGTACTAGCTCCATCTCAGTCGACACTCTTCCCTTTTTCTCACTTTACTCCTTTTTTTGCATCATACCTAAGGACTTCTACACTAGTATATGGATTGTCCCTGGGTAGATCCCTCTGGCTCTGGCGGGATCATGGGAACATGTACCTACCATACCATCCTTATACCTCCAATAAAGTAAGTGCAGGGTCGGTCTTTTGGTACTGTTCTCTTCGCCTTAAAATCAATTGAAAAATCAACCAAGGTACTTGTGATATAGATATCAAAGCCATTGTACCTCGATTGTTTTAATTATTTAGAAACGCTCCCCCTTAACACGTGTGTCAATTTTTGAAATTGTTTGGCACATGGAGGGAGGAGTACCTGCTAGAGTCTTAATAGATCACATTTTTATCAGATTTAATATTTAAATCACATTCTCTCCCCTGATCAAAAATTTCAAACCCTTTGAGATTTAGGATCTTAATTGATTTAAATATGTTAGAAAATTTAGGAGAAAGTGTGGTCTGATTAATTACAAGCCGATATTGGAACATCTTATTTCTCCCCCTCAATTTATGAGGGATTCTGTTAGTGTCAGGTATGATAAGTTTGAAAGATTTTGAATTTAATGAAAAATTCATACACTGACACATAACATACCATAGCTACACTACTATATAATGTACAAAGTGTATAATATATTACAGATGATATTGACCTTATGAATGGAATGAAGAGCTCATTCCGTTCTCTGAAGAAGTCTGTAGTCAATATCACGAACACGTCCACCAACAAAGCATTCCAAGTTCCGGTAGATCCTTCTCGTCTTCAATCGCCTTTCAATAGCAGACATAAACTCTTTGCTCCTTGTCACGTCCTTCTGAGTCCAAAATCGTGTATTCATACCCGAATTGAGCCATTTAATCTTGAATTCTTTAACTCTATAATCCAGTGCTTCCAAAATACGTGTCAACGTACCATCACTGAACTTGTATATTTCGTTGAATCTCATGATCTTTCGTTCATTGTGGTTGACCGGGAACACCACCGCTCGAGGAGACTCAATGATGGTATAATCATGCTTAAACTTGTAGCCTTTAGCATCCCATCCTAGTTTAGTGAGGTTAAGCTATTTCTGGTAGCTTTCAATGCCGAGTTGAAAGTCTTCAACCAACTGTTGAATTACCAAGTTTCAGGTCCATAGTTTATACTAGCTGTAGATAAATTACGTTTGTCAGATCCAGAAAGATGATCAGATGACCTTGTGAAGGAGCTGGATTCAGGTCTTAAAAGTTCACTGGGATTCAGGTTCTTGAAGTCTTTTTCAGCGATCTTGTATCTTGGAAATCAGCTCGACGAAGAACAATTTCGCTCAAGTAGTCATACCCGTATCTTGAATAGGCTTTGATATTGAAGACACCGAGAATTCGCATGTGATTTCTGACTTCTCTTCGACGAGACGGAGAATCATGTCTCTCAATATAGAACTTCTGTCGATTGAACCACCAGTGAGATATACCATAAGCGGCACTTATGCCATAGGTGTATACTTCATCAATCCACATTTGCTCAGGCACTAGTAGTTCTAGTCGAAAGTCAGGATAACAAGCATCCTTCATCTTGGAAATTGACAGTGCGGGCCTGCTTCCCTTGTTGCCATATCTCAAATATTGCAGGTCCTTATTGAAAAAGAATTCTGTTTAAATAGTGTGATAACCTGGAGGACCACCGAGAGGCAGTGGTCGGCTGACATAGATTTTGACTTGATCACCTTCTGGATTCGCCCAGTTTATCTGATCAGTAAGCATCTTGTGACACTCCTCCATCTGGAACTGTAGGTGAATGACATCTGGGTAGAAAGCTTTAACAACCTCATATTCCTGCCCTTCGAAATCTGCTTGTGTAAGCATAGTCTTGTTCACCTTACTGCAGTACCAGTTCACGAAAGTCGTCATGTCTCCAATCTTGGCAAGCAATAAGTTCTCAGCAGGGGATTCATAAGTCGAAACCAATGCAGAAGCCCAGTTGTTCTCTACATCTGATATATTGGAAGAAGGGATGGTCCAAGCAGGTTCAGGAGTTGCTGGTCTTTCTTCTTCTAGGAGTGGTTTCCACCAGCCTTTTCTCATGTCAGCATTTAGTAGGTGATCATTCCCGGTGTCTTCATCGTTAGATAATTATACCTGTTCTTCAAGAATGGAATCTTCATTCATCAGAGAATCTGTAGGAGATGATTCATGAGCAGCAGAAACACCAGTTGACTCATATATGGTGTCAGATGTAGTCTACGTCATGGATTGTGGTGTTGAGACTGCAGTCTTGGACGAACTAGGAGTCTTACTGCCTTGTTGCTGAGGAGATCCTGATGTACCAGTAGACAGAGGAGGAGGAGGTGAAGGAAACTGAGAAGATCCTAATGCTCCTGAAGTACCTGGAGCACCAGATACACCTGGTGGAGGTGGTGGTGGTGGCTATGATCCTGGTGCAACATTCTCGTACCAAACACATCGAAATTCGTCACCACTTTCTTCGTGAGCTTCCTCCAGATCTTATAGGAGTTGATTTGAGTAATCACGTTCCAAAGACTTCTCTAGTGCTTCAAATAGATTCTTGTGATCTTCATGAGCCAGGTAGGATTTATCTTCAAACATCCGCTGTTGGAGTGCTTCCTTCATATCAACGGCAAGCAGATCACTGAAGCGAGCTCGAAGAGGGGCTTGCATTGCCCAGTCTACTGCATCAGTGACTATCTCATCAACTGCCTTGCTCACCTTCTGGGGAATGTTGACCCGGGAATATCTCTTCCGGAATCTTTTTATCATTGATTTGATTCTTATATATTTTATATATATACTATCAGCGAATCACATGTGTTGTTTAATCTCACCAATGCATTGTAATAAGATCGGATCTGAGGTACTTTATTGTCATTAAAGTGGTGGTGGTGGGAGAGATGTTGTTGTTGTGATTGCTGTGGTGGTTGATGTTGATGTTGGAAGCGGTGCATGAACTGTTGTGGAGACTGAATGTGGTAATGAGATATCAATAACCGGAATGGTCATTGGTGGAACTGAAGAGGTGTCCTGATGAATGGGAACCGTTATCATTGACTAAACCTCTGATTCAGTATTGGTTTTATCGGGCTCTTCTTCCTGTGGCTTCTCCTCGAGGAACTGATTAGTAAAACTGAGTTCCTTGTCAAGGTTTTGTAGAGAAGACAGGGTTCCAGTAGAGCTTGTAGGGTCTTCAGGAATCACTTGATCTTCAATTGGAAGTTTAAGGTTTTCCTAAACATTTGGGTAAGCAGTTGTGGTAAACTCTTCATCTATTTGCTTAGTGTTTTGTTGAGTTGAAGCATCAATGGCCTCTAAGTCCATGTGTTCAAGGTTTGGTCCAGCATGAACCACATGACTTGATTGAGGTTGAGACTCTGCAGTATCACCAGGGTTTGATCCAGCCTGGCCTTCATCTTGTACACCAGGGTTTGGTCCAGCTGGCCTTTATCTTGTACACAAGGGTTTGGTCCAGCCTGGCCTTCATCTTGATCTCCAGCATTGATCCCAGGCACTTCCTCATGAGATTCTATTTCACTGTCAGTTGGAGCTAGGTCTACATCTAAGGAAGGCGAATCAGCAATTCCAGAGGGTTCAGTGGGCATAGGAGTGCGCCTCTGAAAAATAAATTGTTCTGCTGGGCTCTTCCTTTTTGGAGTCTGAAGGGTGAGTAGATCATGAGCAGCTTGTTCTTCAATGACTTTCTCTTTACCCTTTCCTTGTACCTCTGGAAGCGGTTGAAATCTCCCAGAGTCAGGTTCCCTAAACACCACCGGACGAGCTGGTCCCTGAGTTCGTTCTCCTTGATCCTTTAAGCTTAGTTCCAGGGCCCGTTGAAGGTTTGCTTCCTCATCACCATAGACAGGTTCCTTTTCTGGAACACCTTCATCGACAAACTCATCAACTAACTGTAGAGGGCCCTTTGGCATGCGCTTCTTTGTCACCTTACCCGCTTTAGAACGTTTGGCGGGAGATGGTGCATCAGATGTCTCCTTGACCGGTTTACGCTTTTTACCTTGGTCTTTCTTGGAGGGTTCAGTGGGTGCCGGTGTTGATTTGGGTGGTTGAGAGGAAGTTTGCTTGGGTGCCTTGTCATCTGCAGGTTTCGTGACTTTAGCTGCCTTAGGTGCTGAGGGCTTGGTCTGCTTAGCTGCCTTGGGTTTCGTAACCTTGGTAGCTTTAGGAGATTCGGTTACTCCTTCTTCCCCTGCCTTACCACGTTCTTCATCCAGATATTGTTGATACTTGGCGACATGCTCCAGGTATTCGCCGTAGTAGGGTGCTCTTTTAATTTCATCAGTGAGAAGAGCATCAGGTATCGGCATACCAAATATTTCCCTACCATCCTTTCCAACAGACCTGAGAGTGCCCAGAACAATTTCATCATGTGAGTAGTGAAGGGGTGAATTAGTTCTTGGGTGAATGTTGTGCTTGGTTTTCAGGTAGTGGATGATGAGTTTGGTGAATCTGATGCTTGGGATAAGCAGAGGGGTGGACTTCTTCTTTCCACGTGCAGCCGTCGTCAAATTCTTCTTGTCAGTGAGGAATGTTTGAATTGATTGAACAAATTCTTCCCAAATCCTCTCAGCATAATCGATGTTGGATCGATGAATGATACCCCAAAGAATCTGCAGCACAGGATGTCTTGGCCTATCATATCCTATAGTTTTACCGGTAAGGCACATGTTGATCATGGACAAGATGGCTCTCCATGGTTGATAGAGAGAATTGACGGACATTGCAGATACATTCTTGAGCGTACTGGGGTATCCCAGAGTGTTGACATATTCGATAACTGTATCACTTGAGGGTGGAGCCACAAATGGATCATTATCATTGGATGGTGTGATTTGAAGTGCATCTCTGATAATTTATTTGTGAAGATTAAACCACTGCTCATCTAACTGACATTTGTACATCCCAGTAGAAGAGTCATAGCACATGGTGTCCCAGAACTGCTGAATGTAAATTGCAGGAATCGTGGAGGACTCCGTGAAGGCCCTGAAGAAATTGGTATTCTTTAGTATGGCCACAACAACCTGGGAGATTGGACTCTTCTGTGGCTTCAGAACATTAAGAACGCAGTTACTCTTGCCTATAGGCACCCAGTTGCATGATGGTAGCATCTGATCATCCGTTCTGATTGGTGGTACGATAGCAGGAGCTTGTTCAGCAAGAACATCATCGGAAGGAATATTCAAGTCAGCCATAATATCTGCACAAGTCAATCCAACAACAAGACATACATGTAGATATATGGTGTTAGATGGGTTTAGACAATTCTAAGGTCAACGGTAGTCAACCTTGGAATGTGGTGCCAAAATGCAATTTGATAACTCGCTAACACTACCAAAAGATAACTCGCTCGAATATTATATCACATAACTCGCTACATAACTCGCTACCAACTCGCTGAGAATAACTCGCTATGAATATTATATACTAAATACTTAACTCGCTAGAAAATTTGAAAATTTTGAAATAGCGGGTTGAATATTTTAATATTAATGAGAACCTTCCTTAACTCATTACTGGGTAGCGAGTTGCCTGTTCAAAATGAAATAACATAAAATGTCCAACTTGCTAACACGCATTACAACTCGCTAATAAGCAACAACATTAATTCGCTACCAAGAAAAATCTCAACTCGCTACTTAGCACACAGAGAACTCGCTAAGACCTAAAATCACACAAACCAGCACAGAAGATTAAGAGGGCACATGATTACCACTAAGACTACATTATTAATCATTTAGCAACCGACAGAAACAACAATCAACAACAAACAAAGATCTTTGACAATAAAAAGACAAACGATATCACGAAAATAATCAAGACCTTAATATTATGAAAGGGGGCAATTAAAACACTAACGAGGCATTATACATACTTTCTAAGCAAATCCCAGTAATTAAATCATCAATCCAAACACAAACAAAGATTTAGATGATAAAGTAGAAGAACTCATTAGTTTTAGAACTATTTAGTGAGATTTAACCTACCATGTTTTGGATCTAAGGTTTTTACAAGATAGGAAACGTTAAATAGAAGGTACCTTAGCAAGGATTGACACGGAAATTGAAAATCAAGAAAAGTTTCAACGTAGCGAGTTGCGGGTGAAGGTTTTTGAGAGAAAAGTTTGATTGGGTTTTTGATGGTTTGACCAAGGGTAACTCGCTAAGTCCTTTTATACCTTTATAGTTTTGCGATTTGGCAGATTAGGTCCCTTAACTTCCTAAATCCTTTTCGTTTTGGCTAAAGGTATTACAAAGGATTATGCAAGTTTCAGATTTGGTACAAATAGTCCTTATTGTTTCATAAGCCTAGGAAATATTTAGCACATTGCACATAAGTCCCTATACTCATAAATTGTTGACAATTTTGGCCTTTTGAGTTAAAATAAATTTAATTCCCCTTAAATTTGAAGCCCTGTTCAATAGATAAACCATTTATCAATTAAAAATTTGATGCATTAAATGCCCGATAGATGTCATATAATTGAAAATACTCTCCCCCTCAATCAATGACCTGTTTTCTATTTAAAGAGCAGTAGTCGTTGATTGAGTATCAATATTTATGAAAAAGTCCAAGTCTGATTAATTTTCAAACAACATTGTTCCACCATATGTAAGACACAAATAATTTCCTGAAGAATCATAAACGGAAAATTATTTGGATAAAAAGAAGACTTCTCTTCTTTATCAAGAAATAATGCACTGAAGCGTACATTAGATTGAAGGGTGCACGGATATGAAGTAAACCATGCCCGGGAGAACTTAATCACCCGTTGTCGGGAACATCCATATTTTTCGCGACATGCTTTCCTCATTTTGAAAAGCGGGTTGCAGTCTGAAATAACGGCAAGCCATTAAGACATGTTTTGAAAAGTTTGAACCTCCATTCGAGCTTCATTTAAAGACCCGTGTCATTATTGAATGACATTTCTAGGTCCGTAAATGTTATTGATAAACGGAAGACATGTCTGGAAAATGATTTTTGGGGTTTTCAATTTTCTGACTTTTTTTTTGTATTTTCTTTTGGATTTAAGTATGTACATATTTACAAAGGATACGTGAAGCCAATCCGTTACACATCCTGATCATCCTGAAGACTTTTGAGTGTCTCCGGCTTCATACACTTCATGCCAAGCCTCGGGAGAATGAATTCGAATCGTTCTCTTGGCAGCGCCTTAGTGAATATATCTGCCAGTTGATACTCAGTCCTCACGAAATACAGTTCAACCACTCCATTCTCTACTTGTTCTCTAATGAAATGATGTCGGATGTCGATGTGTTTAGACCGAGAGTGTTGGACGTTGTTGCAGCAGAGAGCTATGGCACTCTTGTTGTCACAATACAGAGGGACGTGATTATATGCAAAGCCATAATCTGATAATTGAGACCTCATCAACAAAATTTGTGCATAGCATCCAGACATAGCAATGTATTCAGCCTCTGTTGAAGAGATGGAAGTGCTAGTTTGCTTCTTTGATGACCAGCTCACTAACTTATCCCCAAGGAACTGAGCACTTCCAGATGTGCTTCTTTGAGTGTCTTGACAACCTACATGATCTGCATCTGCGTATTCTATTAGTGCTATGACGGTGTCTTTCGGATACCAAAGACCCATGTTGAAGGTTCCTTGGAGATACCGAAAGACCCGTTTAACTGCTTCTAGGTGCCTTTTAGTGGGCATAGATTGATATCTAGCGCACATGCACACAGCAAAAACCATGTCAGGTCTACTGGCTGTGAGATACATCAGGCATCCAACCGTACTTCGATATC
>BQNB010046430.1:0-31724 GCA_026074375.1 Tanacetum coccineum
GAAAACTTTGTGGGTACGCGTATTGCATCAGAAATTATTAAGTAGGATGATTTATAATATATTTATTTGAAAGGATTGGGATGCCTCTTCGTTTAAATAAATAAATTATAAATCACCGAACCGTAAGTTTATCATTTCTTACTTACATAAATTTGGACGCTTCTTTATGTAAATAAGAAATTATAAATGAGTAGGCTTAATGGTATCCCATATGACACGAGTATGAACCTGAAATCGATAATTATCAGAATCCGTTAAAAGGGTCTAGAGACACAACCGTGTCTTGCCACTTAGCAAAATCTTAAGGCCTCACTTGGAGCTACCTTATCTCATTCTTAAGTTATTACTTTTGCCATTGCAAGTCCTTGCAATCACGAACTGTCTGTGGAGCTAACAGACTGAGTACAATATCTCATCACCATTTGTTATAGTATTGACGTTATGGTCGCTACTGTTGGGTCCTGGAGCGGTCCCGACTGATACAACTTTATCCAATAGGTTATGCAACTCCCCTTAAACGAGATAAACACCTATCGACGAAACAGATAGTTGGACTATTCATTTCGGGCCACTAGTAGGAAGACTTAGGTCGCGATACATCCTAGTACTGCCAAGTAAGTTGGGTACTTACATACATAAGCCACGTTGATGTGAATCATCGAACATTACAGATAGTAGAAACGAGACTCCGTCCTCGGACATTTAGAAACTTATACAAACATACTCACGCGACTACACCTTCTTCTTGAGGTTTTCACTATAATGAGACTTTCCCTATAACGCGGTTATACCAGTCATAAGATCTGTAATGATATATTTTGAGATACCCATTTTGATGGATTAAATATCCTGGACAAACCTAGCCAAAATTTTTGGTAGATTGAGAAGTGTAGAAACACCGAATTTTGCTGAATAAAGTTATCAGCGTCTTGTTTAGAACGAGTTTATTAAACCTTAAGTCTTTCCTTGGTCACACAATCGGATAACACAAATTTAATCTCGGGACGAGATTTCTTTAAGGGGTAGGTACTGTAACATCCGAGAATTTTCGAATTTTGAATGACGATTATATCCTTTGACTTTTCGGGTCTGGCTTGACTTATAAGAACGATCATCTAAATCACGTATTCACGACTCGGACTCTAAAGCAATTTGATGTGAAATGATATTCCAGACAACTTTTCAGTTTTACCCGAGACCTGAAAACAGTCAGAAAGTGACTGAAATGCCCTCGCAAGATTTAGGAACGAGAAAATAATTAAATTATATTTAATTATCACGTTTTATTTAAATAAAAATATTTAATAAAATACATAGCAATTTAATTAAAAGCGTTTGTTGAGAACGCGAATATTCGAGTTGAAATCCATTTTTTTTCTTTTCTATTTCAGACAAGGCGAAACCGGTTCACAAAATAAATAACAGATATTTTTATAAATGTTATAAAAATATTTATGAAATAATTTATTTTTAATTATCACTATTTATTTAATAAAAATATTAAATAAAAATATTTAATATTTTACTTATTTAAGCATTGTTGATAACACGAATATCCGAGTTAAAATTTCTTTTATTTTTAACCAAGTTCACTAAATAAATAACGAATATTTTATAAATGATATGAAAAATATTTATGAAATAATATCAAATAAATACTCATTTTTATCGGAAAAATGATTGGGAAAAAAATGGCGCGAGTTTGGCGACTCGAATCATCCGTTAAGTCGTCCAAACGAGTCCCGAACCACTTTTAGCAAAACTATATAAAGAAAGTTACACAATAAACCCTCAACTATTAAACATATTACATTTAATTTAATAGTTTTATATAAATATAAAACTTATTTTCATTTTTCATTTCCATCTCCCAAGTATACATACACAATTATAACTCTCTCCCCCACCATAATTTTCGGCCACCGCCGGCCATCACTCGACCACCGCCGCCGGCCGCCGGAAACTTTTCCGGCAACTTTTCCGGCCAACTCCAAAAACTCTCCTCATCACCGGATCTATTCGATCCCCACACCCACTCTCCTCCACGCGCCGTTTACCCTTGGCTGCTGTACAGCGCACACATCAGACCATCACCACCTCACCCCGCTGCCATACCATCACATCCTCATCATCTCCATCTCCATGCCACTCTCATCATCGTCACCACGGCCGCACCACATCAGGTGCGATTGGCTGCGGTAGCAGCCAATGGGGTGTTCGTTTATATGGTTAACAACCACAAGGGTGTTTGTCGATGGTTAAGGAAACAGCACCGGGGGTGTTTGTTTTATTGGTTATAACAGATTAAGGGCGTTTGGATCTAGCTGTAAACAGCCAACTAGAGTGCGTTTGGTTGTTGATAAAACACACCAAATGGTGCGTTGGGTTTGCATAAACCACACAAGGACGCGATGGGCTATAGTTAGTACCAACAGTGGGTGCGTTTGATATGGGGTTACCCCCTATTTGGTATCGTTATTAAAACTCCAAGGTGCGTTGTTTCTGTGGCAAAACCACCCGAAGGTGGTTTGGTTTGGGTTGAAGAACAACAAAATGTAGGGGTGTAGTTTGTGCAGTTTATCGCCTTAGTGGCGTTTTGTTTTGTTAACAAGCCCATGGGTGCGTTGTTTTGCTAAGACAAAAGGGTGCGTTGTTGTTTCGGCCACGCCCCCCCCCCCCCCCCCCACAGCTAGGTTGCGTTGGTCAAGAGGGGTGTGTTGGGTTCACCGCATAGGGTGCGGTTGGTTGGGCAGAAAGCACCAAGGAGGGTGCATTGGGTTTATCAGAATGCAATAAAGGTGCGTTCGGTTTTTCATGTCCGCACCAACGGGGTGCGTTTGGCTGCATTTGATACTGTGGACAGCAACCCCCAAAGGGGCGTTTGTTTGCTATGATTTAACAGCCGAAGGGGCTGTTTGGCTCATGGTAGCCGCAAGGGTGTGGTTGATTTTGGATTTAACACCCAAACGGGGGTGTTTGGGACAGCGGGCACATAAGGGTGCGTTTGGTTTTGGTATGACCAAGTAAGGGTGCGTTGGGTTAATACAAATTGACTAATAAAAATATACCAAGATTTATAAGTTATAAACTGGATCAAATGGTGGTTTAAAAGGTTAAATAAATGTGTAAATTGTTAGTTCCATTATATATTTTTAGATTGTTAAAATTTGTAATTTTCAATAACGGATAAAAACAACGGGACATACTTTTACGAATGGGATAAACTATTTAGCAAACCGTCAAGGAAAAGACTTTACTAGATTATAAAATATTTATTTATTGATTTTTTATTGTCAAATAGAATTTATCCTTCATAACTTTTGTAAAAGACTTGTAAAAACATAGTGTACATGATTGCTACTTTTAACGTACGATTTCTTTTATGCTAAGAACTTTTTATTTATTTAAGTGGTGATTTTCTAAAACGTGTCGAATTATTTTGTTTAATCATATACTCACGTTTCTTAAACAATATTTGCAAAGTATTATATACTTCAACTTATTCATCTGATTGTTTGTCTTATTATATAATTCACCATACGAATTATATAATTACTTATTTTCATATGTAATAGATACGGAATATATCACATACATCTTTATATGATTCACCATATGAATTATATGTGCTTCTTGATTTATTTATTTAACCAACCACCAAACTATTCCAACTTTAAATCTAAATCTTTAACCAACGTGTCACGTTGATATACTCACTCATCGGGAAACCCAAATACATCATCCTAGGCTAGTAGGATATAACCGTTAAGATAAGCTGCAACTTCTTGGTCGAGCCGTTTCAGTTTTCCGTTCTGTCTGGCGCTTAATATGCGCATTCCCGCCAATCGTTCTACAACATCGATGTGAGTTTATAGCCCCTCTTTCATTGTTTTTACATTGCTTTACAAATCTCGGGGGCGAATACATGCTCAATACAACTTGTTTACATATTCGTTTGCAACATCTTTTACATACTTGATTTTGCAATTCATTACAAACACAATTACAGGGTTGATTACAAACTTGGTTTCATACTTTGTCACATACTCATTTGCTTACACGTTTACAAAACTGTTTACATACTCATTACAAATTCAATTACTTGATACTATATACACTTCTTTTTCTCTTATGGATTTAAGTACTCAAAGCTATTTACATATACAACAGTTAATTTTTATTGGACACAAGTGTTTTCGGTTATCATCTCCTGTTTACGTGTTTGCCTAAGTAACATAACCCACCATTGCTAATTATCATGAACTGTTAAATTCTTGACCGGAGGACCGGTTAAGGAAGCGCGAGTGTATAATAGGTTCTATTTGGGTTTGAATCCTTGTTCGGTTGAGTACGTCTCACTTAGTTTCGATGTACTGAAACACGAATGCATACATGTGGAACAATTTTGGATTGTTTACGGGTTTCGAACATCTACAGGGCCTGTATTGCATTATATTGCAGACATATTTGTCGAGCTTAGTGTCGATGAGTTAGTGCAACAGTAGATTTATTATGTGTACTGTATTTGTTTATAGTAGGACCCATACATTTTGGAAAAATCAACGATTCATGACCAGACTCTTGATTGAACATTACTAATTTCTGAACACTTTTCATTATATTGCGGTGAAGCAATAAACACTAAACTCTTTCGGTTCTACATTTACTCTTACATTTTTTGGCGATTATTATAAGGATTGAAATAATCATACATACTTTATAAATCTTTGGATTCCAACAATTATATTCATACTTACAAAACTCTATGAACTCACCAACTTTAATGTTGACACTTTTAAGCATGTTTTTCTCAGGTGAATTAGATGCTTGGCTTACTTGATGTGCAATGGAGTCTAATATTGACAAGATTTCATTTATGGATTTCTACTTACATACAAATGATCAAATCTCGTTGGATTATTTTCAAGCTTTTCATTGTGATGCAATTATGGGACAAATGTTATATCAATTTCAAAGAAATCAACGAGATTACTTTTCAAACGACACATTTAGAGGTCGTTCTCTTGTATCTTGTGCTATTATATTATGAAGTAACGCCTCCCTGACGTATTTCCGCTGCGACACATTTTTGGGGGTGTTACAAAGCCACTATCAATAGATTCTTCTTCAAGTATAGTAAATTGTTCATATTATTGAATAAGAAGATCAATTTCATTATCCTTTACTTGGCTATTACCTTGATGTGTGATTAACAACGATTGCCAAATTTCTTTAGCCGTTTTACACATAAAAATTCCTTCGTATTCCTTTTTAGGTAAAGCATTATAAAGAACCATTTTAGCTTCATTATTTTTAGCAAGTTTATTTTTAAGATCATCATCTTGTTGTTCAAAAGGAACCGTTTCTAAAACTTGGGTTTCTTTGTTTCTAGCAACCGGTGGAAAATCACCATTCAAGATAATATGCCAAAGATCTAAATCTTTTGCTTTCACATAAGTTTCAAATCTATTTTTCTAATAAATAAAATGATCACTTTCAAAAAGAGGTGGTCTTTGCATAGATTGCCCTTCTAAATATTTATCCGAATCCATAGATCGATTCAAGCTTTAATGTACAATATACGTTAAAGATCTTGGGTGACCTTGGCTTCTGATACCATTTGTGGAAACTAGAAGGGGGGTTGAATAGTTTTTACCGTTTTAAAATTAAAACTTAGATTGTCGACTTATGTGAACTCAAGAGATATACACAAGTGTATATGATAGTGATGCAATAAGTAAATAAACAATCTACGAAATATAAACAAGTAAAGATAAGAAAGATCAAACTGATGACACAATGATTTATAGTGGTTCGGCTACGAAGCTCCTCTTCGCCCTACTCCACTCCCCAAGTACCCAATTTGAGAGTTATCTTCACTATGTCAACAAGCTCCCTTTAGGCAGAGAAAACCGTACACGTCGCTTACACTTTTTCTGGTACTAAGCTAAATACCGAGTTCTACTTCGAGATAGAACCAATCTAACACACTATGTATTTTATGGCCTAAATACTAACCTATCATACACATATGATACTCACAACACACAACACAAGATATACAAGATGAATGATTATCACAAACGTGATGACGCAACTAAACTATTAACACTTAAAGCTTGACGTCTTCTTGAGTGTTCTTCACTAAAGAGTGGAATGAGTTGATCACTTATAATGGATTATGTAACAAGTATAATGATCAAAGAATATATAAAAGATAAAATATGTGTGAGAAAATATTTGTCAAGAGTTGTATAAAATGAAAGCTTGAGATTGGTATTTATAGGCAACCTTTTGAAATTCAAATCTGTCCCAAGGGGTGATTCGTGCGACCCACGGATCTCCCATACCATGGATCCGTCCAGTGTATTTGGTGGATCCGTGGGTGGAGCTGTGACAACATTTGTCATTTTGTGATTAACCCTAAATCTATACAAAATATTGTTTTGTACTTATTAAAACTAGTTTAATAGATTCTTCTAGAAGAAAATATTTCTTATCACCAATAAGGAAAGATTTTCTAGATTTTGGAAGATTTAGAAAGATTTGGAAAGATTGTTTTCATTTATGGTTAATCTTATTTTGTCTTACATGATTAATATAACTAGCTTATAATTAATCATGTGTTAACTTAAATCATTTGATTAGAAAAGATTTATGTAAATGGTAATATTTTTATTTGATCATTAACTATGTTTAATAATGCCATATACATACCTTAAGTGATTTGTCGGCGTCAAGTAAACTTTCGACTAAATAACTTGTTTACGTAAACTTTTACGTAGTATGACATTATATTTGTTATTATCAAAACATGAAGATCATTAAAAATATAAATATCATTTTTGTGCGAATATTTGTATTAACATTCTTATTTGTTTAACAATTCAAGTAATACAAATTAGTCGGTTTTGGTTCGTTTGTTTCTACATGGTATCAAAAGCCATGAATCTTTATACTTGAGTTCACCTATTCATCACTCTTTGTGGAGTGTTTAGTTTGTTGTTAATATACTAGGACCGATCGTTTGTAACCGTCATCGTTTCGTCTTTGGGTTTGATGCACATCACGTGAGCATTGTATGATAAAGTAAGTATATTTTTGTTAATTGGCAATATTTTATATTTAGATTAGATAATTACATATTAGTGGGACGGTATTGAAAGTAAGATTGAATATATTATATTAGATTGATTTTGGGGGCTTGTCATCAAATTTGCTTCTTTGTTTGATTTTGTTTTCGTTTGGAATGTTGTTTTTATTTAAAAGTTTCGTAATCTGTTGTTTGGTTCAATTTCTGAATTGGCAAGTTAGATTCAGTTTTCTTTGGTAAATTGGTACGACTTGTTTGATTCACTGGTTCAAATTTGCTTTGTTAGCCTGCTTATTAGTTTTGTGATTTTTAGCGACCTTTTAATTGTTTGCTTTTTATATCAGTAAGTTAAAATGGATACGTCATTATTTGAGAAGTTTCAAAAATTCTTAGTCATGTACGAGAGGTTTGAGATAATTTATAGACATGTTGGAGCCAACTTCAAAAGTTTCTTGCCTTTATCCTCATGCTATGTCAAATTGTCATATAAAAGTTTACATCCATTCTCCAAATGGATATTAGATTCGTGTGCATCATCACAGTGTTATCTTTGTCATATTCATTGTTGAATCTTAATTCTTCAAAATCAATTTGGATGCTAATGGTAATTCTATAGCTATTACAGGTACTTGTTCTGTTGAAACACCTCTGTTGTTATTCTGAAGGTTTACTACATACTGAACCTTACTATGAACCTTGCTTCTGTTAGTAAAATTTGTGATGCTGGATTGATGCCAACTTTTCTGTTTTTGATTGTTGTATATATGACTGAAAAATACACGACGTTGTTAGGAAAGGTCATAGGCAAGGGGATCTTTATGTTTTGGATCATTTAAGAGACATTCATGATACCGCGTTATCTAGTGTGGATTTATCTTCTTTTTGGTTGAATCATTCGTCTTCAACATTTTATTTATGGGATCTCTTTTTGGGTCAGTCTTGGCCTTGATTTATGTTTTTATGGCATCTACAGAGCGTTAGGAAAAGCTAGACACTCATGATATTTCTGATTGTAATGGTTGTAAACTTGCAAAGTTCTCAGCACAGCCGTTTAGTAATAGTATTTCCTCTTCTACAACTCGATTTGATCTAGTGCATTTTGATGTATGGGGACCTGCTCTTGTATCCACTAAAGGAGGTTCCAGATATTATGTTTCTTCTATCGATGACTTCACTCGCTATACTTGGGTTTATCTGATGAAGCGTAGGTCTGATTTTCTTACAGTATTTAAAGAATTTAGAGCTATTGTGAAAAGTCAGCATTCGGTGGTCATAAAATATTTTTGTTGTGATTTAAGAGGTGAATATACTTCTAATGATTTTGTTAGTTTACTTAAATCAGGTGGGACTATTTATCAGACCTCTTGTACGGACACTCCTCAACAAAATGGTATTCCTGAAAGAAAGCATCGCCATCTTGTTGAGACAGCTAGATCATTCGTGTTGTCTGCATGTTCTAAGTATATTTTGGGGAGAAGCAGTTCTTACAGCCACATATGTGATTAATAGAATTCCAACTGCACGTGTATCTCCTTTTGAGAAGTTATATGGAACTTCGCCTGATTATTCCTTATTGCATGTCTTCGGTTATACAATGGCTTTGTCTAAATACATGTGAGCGTATAAAATTATTTGTGAAATCCACTTTATGTGTGTTTCTGGGTTATGGTGTTAGTTAAAAGAAATATCGTTGTTATGATCTGGTTGGTCAATAGTTGTATACATCTCGCCATCTTGACTTTTTAGAGCACATTCTGTACTATTCTGTTCCTGCTAGTTCACATAATTTGACACAATTTGAACTTATAAAAATTGATCCATTTGAAGAACCTACACCTATTGTGTCACCCATAACACCATAACCAGCCTTAGAAACTACTACAACTGAAACACCAATCATCTTTTCTTAGATTGATACTTCGAATAGTGTGGTCAAACATTTGCAGGAGGAACTGATGCAACCTCAGAAGACGATTGGGTAGTCGTAGGAGGAGGTTGAGTAACAGTTGTGTAGCACTCAGAAAATTATAATCGGTGTTTCAGTTGGATGTCAAGAATTCCTTTTTGAATGGTGACCTGAATGAAGAAGTTTTTATTGTCACACCCTGACAATGGTGGAAACTCAAGAGTGTAACATAATGATCAATTCATACACAAGATTAACAATATAGTGGAAAAATACAATGCATACATTAAAGTGTTACGAAGGACCATAATTTGAACAAACCTCGAGTGATGTCTCAAATCAAATCAAAATCCGCAAACTCTTACAATATCCAATAGCCCACACAAGGGTCCAAATCCAAACTTAAACCAAAATCTTCTAAATACTAAAGCCAAATAAAATAAACGAGCAAGACTTCATATGAGAAATCCACACGGGAAACTTCTAAGTATGCTATCACATAACACCAATTTATTCCTCTTTCACTTCACCTGAAAATGATACTCGAAAACGTCAAATCATGTGGTGAGCTCGTAGGTTTGACTTTAAACCCAAAAGCTGTGCCAATATTTCAACAAGTGGACAATAGTGCAATATGACAGTGAATATATATGCAAACAACCCATGACATAGCATCCCCGCTAGTCATGTAACACAACCTAGCAATCCCGCTAGTCAATCACCATATGTCACTTACGCACCTAAAGGGCCTACCAGCTGGAGCACTAAATTAGGGCAGGCCTCACACATACCAGGGTAGGCGTACCCATCCGCTCCAATAACTACACAAATACTGGGTAGGCGTACCTATCCGATCCAAACAATCATACAAATACTGAGATAGGCGTACCCTCGATTCCAAACAATCATGCAACACCATTAGATTCACATAGCAGTCATAAGCCAATATCTTGTCCTAAAAAAACAAATTTCGCATAGTTCAATTCAAAACATTTCAAAACACATTTGAGTATCATTTTCCCCCAACGGAAAAACAGTAGAAAAATGGGGCTACGAGAACTCACCTCAAGCAAGTCTTTAGCAACCAAATCTCAATCACACAAGTAAAAGCAACGACGTCCGCACACGACCTAGTCCAATTAATGTCCCACATTAATCATTCATTTTCCAAGACAGTCTTCACGTTTGATGCATAGAGTTTAGACGCGTTGTACAATTACCCTTAAAAATTTAGTGGTGTGATGGTTGACGACATATCCCAACAATCATATCAATCCCCTCGCTCAATAAACCGTACTTATACAATTTAAAGAAAATAGATAAGTAATATACGTAAATATTTATAATAAATAATTATAAATATATCTCGATATGCCATTCGGTAACCTTAGTCTCCGTAAAAATAATCATAATAGGGTTGAAAATGAAACGTTTACTCATAATAAACATATTTATGAAGTTTCAAGAAAAATTATATTTTTCGTCTTTTAGTGAATTCATTAAATAAATAAATAATTAAATAATATTTAATCAAAAATCATGTTTTTAGGTAAAATTTCTAAGTATAAACTTTTTACGAAATTTCGACATGACCCGTACGTTCATACAATGTTTTCCAAGGTTTTTAACCTTTATTTCAAACACTTTTTAAACTTTCGACACTTTTCTGATAAAATTCCAAAATCTTGATCTTTAACGTTTACGAAAACGTTTTTCCTAAAATAGTGTTCAATATCAATTCGTAAATAGATTTTACTTTCAAAAAGTCCGTCAAAACTCTTATAACGACTAAATATCGCTTATAGGGCTTTAAGGCTCAATAAGGGTCCATTAAGATATTTATAAGTCCAAAATACGATCCAAGTCCAAAACCAAGGTTCATTTATATACAAAAGCTTATACTAATAAGTAGAAAATAATCCGGACCATAATAAGCCCTCCCATTAAGCCACGGCTTAAATGGGCTTATTGGCCATGAGCTCATAAGCTCTACAATATATATATTAAGCTTGACAATAAGCTAATAAGCTACGTATTGCATTTGGTTACAACCATAAGCTATAAAAATAGTCCACAAACATACAGCATATCACAAAAATAGTCAAAATCACTTTCCTTGTGATTGCAAAAAATGACGTGGCATTTAAGCCCAAAATAAGCCATGAAATAACTTTAAAATAAGCCCGAATAAGCTATACAAGCTACTATAAAAAATAAGCTATCTAGGAACATATGTTATTCAACCATCATGACCAGAATATAACAAAACCTTATCCTTGTTTCATTTTATTCGAACCCCACACATACCCTTTTATTCATTTTGCTTCCAAAAATTGATTTTTACGATGATCAACTTGTACAACTAACATCTATGCATCAATATAAACCCAAATTACCAACAAAATTTAAATTTGAAAACTTACAAGAAAATCTTCAAAAATGTAGATTTTGACACGAACCGGACAACCCAAACGTTGTTTAAAAGAATACCCGTACACTAGAATCAACCCAATATATCACCAACCTTCATGTTTCTTGATCAAAGTTGAAAAAGTAATATGTTTGTGTGTTGTGGAGCTCGGACGAACCAAAAAAAGGAGAGAAGAGAGAAGATTTTTTTGTGAAAATTAATACATGTGTATTTCAAAAATAAGGATAAGGAATTTTAAGTGTACTACATGGACACAATTGCTAATATCATGCCTTGTTGTTCCCCTGTGAGCTAGAACGGACATGGTATCAAAGGGGGGCTCGTGTGTAGTTTTTGTGTGGGATCACTTAAAAGCTCGTAACAAAAACAACCGTAAATATTTCCAAAGCTACTTAGCATTTTTATTCACTTTAAAAATACTTTTCCAATAACTTAGAGTACTTACTTGACATATTTCCATGCTTTATTCCCCAAAACTTATTTTGGACATTAACGAACGTGTCGGGACTCATTTTTTTAGCATTTCTTAAATTTCACGGGTCAACCACCCGGAACTTAACTAACATAATAATAACCTCTAAAAAGGACTATTATTCACAATAAACCATAATTTACCATAATTCTCAACAAAATCACCACCGTCAACACGGTACATAATCTAAATAAACTGGCAAACGTCAAATAGTCAAAGGACTAAAAAATGAATTATTCAGAACACAAAAGGGGCAAAGGTTACATTCTACCCCCCTTAAAAGAATTTTGACCCCGAAATTCAACTACTAACATCACTAAACAAATGCGGGTACTTAAGTTTCATCTGATCTTCACGTTCCCACGTGAATTCAGAACCACGTTTTGAATTTCAACGAACCTTGACAATGGCAATCTTACTACGCTTCAGCTTCTTGAACTCTCTTTCCAAAATTTCCACAGGCTCTTCCATAAAATTTAACTTGGCATCAACTTGGATCTCATCCAAGGGCACTTGCAGTGTTGGATCAGCCAAACACTTTTTAAGGTTTGACACGTGGAACGTGTCATGAACACCATCTAACTCCTTAGGCAAATCTAACCTGTAGGCTACGGGGCCTACTTTTTCAATAATCTCAAAAGGTCTAACAAATCTAGGTGCTAGTTTCCCTTTCTTCCTAAAGCGTACCACTTTTCCAAGGCGACACTTTGAGCAAAACATAGTCACCTACACTAAACTCTAGAGGCTTCCTCCTTTTATCACCATAACTTTTCTGACGATCACGCGTAGCCTTAAGTCTATCCTTAATCTGCGAGATCTTCTCAGTTTTCTCTTTCCCCCCCTTCCCCCACGTGCCAACTAACTCAGTTCCTATTAACTAACCTTCTCCAACCTCAGCCCACATAATTGACGAACGACACTTTCTACCACACAATGCCTCAAACGGAGCACATCTCATACTAGAATGATAACTATTGTTATACGAAAACTCAACCAATGGAAGATGAACATCTCAACTTCCTCCGAAGTCTAGGACGCATGCTCTAAGCATGTCTTCCAAAGTCTGAATAGTACGCTCACTCTGACTATCGGTCTAAGGGTGGTAAGTTATGTCGAAACGGATTCCTAATGCCTCTTACATTGACTGCTAAAATCTTGATGTGAAACGACTATCATGATCTGATATGATCGAGATCGGCACACCATGTCTAGCAACTATCTTATTCAAATACAATCTAGCCAATCTATCCATCTTATAATCCTCACGCATAGGTAGAAAATGAGCAGACTTAGTAAATCGGTCCACAATGACCCAGATTGTGTAATGCCCACTACTAGTCCTAGGAAACTTAGTCACAAAATCCATAGCTATTCCTTCCCATTTCCATTTAGAAATCTCAGGTTGCTGGAGCAAGCCGGATGGCCTTTGATGCTCAGCCTTAACCTTCAAACAAGTCAAACACTTACTAACATAACTTTGCTATGTCCTCTTTCATACTCGGCCACCAATACCTATCTCTAAGGTCATAATACATCTTATCAGCTCCTGGGTGTACAAAGTACTTCGACTTATAGGCTTCATCCATTATCAGGGTCTTCACGTCACCCTTCAAAGGAACCCATATTCGATCCATCTAGTACAAAGTCCCATCACTCCTTCTGAGCCGCCAGTATCCTATCATTGATACTTGACTAAAGGGTCATATTCATAGCTCTAACTCTCTTAGGCTTTACTCTTTCCTTCCTACTTAGGGCATCAGCCACCACATTTGCCTTACCAGGATGGTAGCGAATCTCACAGTTATAATCACTAAACAACTCTATCCAGCGACGCTGTCGCATATTCAACTCTTTCTGACTAAAGATATGCTGAAGACTCTTATGATCCGTATAGATGACACTCTTTGTCCCATACAGATAATGTCTCCAAATCTTAAGGGCAAACACAACTGCTCTAAATTCCAAATCATGTGTCATATAATTCTTTTCATAAATTTTCAACTGCCTAGACGCATATGCTATCACTTTACCTCTCTGCATCAACACGCAGCCTAGTCCTAACCCGAACGCATCACAATATACCACAAAGTCTTCTTGGTCACATCGGGGCCAGCTAGAACCGCGCATTTGCACAACATTATTCCTTCAAAGTTTGAAATGTCTAATTCTTGTTCCTCGCCCCAATCGAAAGTCTTACACTTCTGAGTCAAGATAGTAAGAGACTTAGCTATCTTAGAAAAGTTCTCAATGAACCTACGGTAATATCCAGCCAATCCTAAGAACGAACGAACCTCAGACGAGTTCTAGGGGCTTTCCAATTCTTAACAACTTCAATCTTACTAGGGTCTACATGAATCCTATCACCATTTTTTCACATGCCATCCCCCCCCCCCCCCCCAGAAAACTACACTTCTCTTAGCCAGAATTCACACTTAGAAAACTTAGCATACAGTTTCTCCTTCCTGAGCAATTCCAAGACTAACCTTACATGTTCTACATGCTCCTTTCCATGTCTTAGAATAAACCAAAATATCATCAATGAACACTATCACGAACTTGTCTAGATATGGCCTACACACTTGTTTCATCAAATTCATAAATACCGCTAGTGCATTAGTCAAACCAAAGGGCATTACTGTGAACTCGAAATGTCCAAAAAGAGTTCTAAACGTAGTCTTTGGGATGTCATCCTCATGCACTCTCAGCTGGTGTTATCCGGACCTAAGATCTATCTTAGAGAAGTATTGTGATCCTTAAAGTTGATCAAATAGGTTGTCTATCCTAGAGAGTGGATAACGGTTCTTAATGGTCAACTTGTTCAGTTCTCTATAGTCAATACACATCCTAAAGGAACATCCTTTTTCTTCACAAACAATACCGATGCTCCCTAAGGCAACGAGCTTGGTCAAATGAAACCTTTGTCTTGGAGTTCTTTGAGTTGACCCGACAACTCCTCCATTTCAGAAGGTGCCAATCGATAAAGAGATTTTGCGACTGGTATTGCTCCAGGGACTAACTCAATACGAAATTTGATTTCTTGACTAGGGGGTAATCCTGATAGGTCATCGGGAAACACCTCGAGAAAATCTCTCACCATAACAAGTTCTTCTTGTTTCTGTTCCTTAGCCTTAGCACTCACTAGATGTCTCACTTTCTCATCTAGTCTTTCTCCTATAACTTTAAGTACTTTGTTGTCCAGTAGTGGTATTTTAACTACCTTCTCATGACAAATTATCTCAGCCTTATGGTTAGACAACCAATCCATGCATATGATCACATCGAAACTCCTACTTTCGAACTGTATCAAATTAATATCAAACACGTGACCTTTTATTTCTAGTTTGCATCCCTTAATGACCTTATCAATTTCTACTAGGTGCCCGCTAGCTATCTTAATTTCATAACTGAACTCTAAATCGCTAGGTTATATGCCTAACAAAGGTATGAAAGTAGTGGAAACAAAACTATAGTCAGCACCGGAGTCAAATAAGGTTATGGCATAATGATTGTTGAAAGTGAACGTACCCGTCATGATGTTCGGGTCCTAGCGAGCCTCCTCTTCTCCCAACATAAATGCCCTTCCCCGTGCCTGGTTACTGTTGTTCCTACGACCCTGACCCCTGTTAACAGCCATGACTTGGTTTAGATGGTTCCACCCTGGCCTCTAAGCCTGATTTAACCTAGGACATGCTGCCTTGACATGATCGGTACTGCCACACTCGTAAAAGGCCCTAGAAGTTAGATTTCTAGCATTGATGTGGTTCACATTCCTAGGCACCACTCTACAATCCTTAACAAAATGTCCTGGGTGGTTACAATTGAAACATCTGCGACAAGGTGTCTCAGGTGGATGGTGAAAGTTACAGGTGGTACACTTGGGTACCGCACCCGTATTTTCTCTCTTAACAGGGTTTATGGTTATAGCAAAAGAATTTCCAGTCCTAGTCCTCTTGTTGTCATCTCTCACATTCCTATCCTTGCTAGGTTCTCCCCCATTTCCTCTCTTCTCATGGTTCTTTTAGATGGATCCATTCCTAAGCGCTTCATTAAACAATGTACCAGCTATCTGCACAGCCTTTTGGATGGTCTTTGGCTCCGTTGCTGCCACCATTCCTCGAATTTGTGGAGCAAGGCCATACGCATACCTCTCAATCCTTCTGTTTTTCGGGGTTAATAACTAAGGAACTAACCAAGCCAACTCATGGAACCTATCAGTATACGTCGCATGGCCAGCCCCGACCATGGCGTGATTCCATAACTTAGTTTCTAACTTTTGTATCTCATTACTATCTTCCCTCGTCAATACTTTAAAGTTATCCCATGACATACCTACAGCCACCTCTTGACCTAATGTGAAAATCTGAGAATTCCATTTGGTTAAAGCCTTACCAACAAAAGAACCAGCAGTGTACTTCACTTGTTTGGTTATCCCTATAACCACTCATATCCTAAACTAACTCCATCTTTTCAATCCAATGGGTGTAAACTACAGCACCTCCCTTCCCATCATACTTCTTCCAGTTACAAGCTAAGAAATCCTTATAGGTATAACCCATACGGTCGTTGTTCTTAATGACATTCCTAACATCACCATGGATGTTTTCATTGATGGCATCACCGTTTTGATTCCTACCATTCCCTGATCACCAGAATGACTCCGAGTTCTACCACCACCTCTACCAGCTCGTCCACCCGTTCCCCTCCTCGTGATGCGGTAACAGGCAGGCTAGCACTTCGGGTCATCACCCTTGGAGGCATTATCCACATGAAGGAGAACATGGGCAATGTTAGGTAGGCGGGAAGGTTACCATATATATAGTATAACTTAATATACTATGATACACCTAATACGGTCCTAAAGTGTCAACACCGATTTGTGTGAACGATAATACTAAATACGCGTGAGTCGTAATAAGTTTATAACTACGTTGGCCACTATATTTATACTCGTATCCTTTCCCAAACGTAACCAATACTAGGCTCACCCGTTTCAATGAATGACTTAACTGATGCTATATACCATATAACTACCTAAGCACGTATGAGCGGAACACCGCGCAAATAAATCCTATAATATAACTATATGAAGGTTCCTAGGTTATAGTATAGGTTAAACTACCTAGTTCTATATAACCTTGGCTCTGATTACCATTCTATCACACCCCGTCATAGGCGGAAACACGGGAATGTAACATAATGATCAATCATAACACAAGATACAAAATAGAGAAATCTAAAATGCATAAATAAAAGTGTCATGATGACCATCAACCTCAATAACTTTGAGTGATGTCCCATCGAAGAATACAACAAATAGTCGCTTACAAATCCAAATGCCCACGCAGGGGTCCATACAATCTTAAACATCAATCCTCAAGAAACAAATCCATAACATACTTCAAAAACAAGACTTCTCAAACATGATCCATACGGGATACACTTAAAGTCTGCTAACATGCATCACAAATCTACTGACCATTTCCTTCACCTGAAAATGATACTCAAAAACGTCAACAAAAATGTTGGTGAGCTCGTAGGTTTGAAGGAAACCCAGTCGTTGTGCCAATACCTCAAACAGTTGGACAATTGTGCAATATGACAGTGAATATATGCAAATACAATCAAACCCATGACTTAGCATCCCCACTAATCATGTACCAAGACCTAGCATCCCCGCTAGTCTTATCACCAGCGTGTACCAACGCTCTTGGGGTCGCAACCTCGAGGTTATACGCACCTAACGGCCTCCCAGTACTGGAGCATTTACATAGGGAAACCTTTCACAAACATAGAAAATCCTTGCTAATCACACCTTGCCATGCACCTTGATGCATGAAAGAACAATCATACCACATAATATTCACATAGCAGTCATAAACACATAATTGTCCCAAAAACAAAACAACATTTCGCACAGTTTAGAAAAACAGTTCAAAACACATTTGAGTATCATTTTCCCCCAACGGAAAAGATTTAGGGGCTACGAGAACTCACCTCAAGCAGCAAACTCAATATCACACAAGAAAATTCAACGACGTCCGAACACGACCTAGTCCAATTAATGTCCCATTTTAATCATTCATTCGCAAAATAGTTTTCAGGTTTCGATGCATAGAAGTCAGATGCGTTGTACGGTTATCTTTAACGTCTTAGTGGTGTGATGGTTGACGACTTAACTTCAAATGATACCCTATCACAACTCATATCTTAGTATAATATACTTATATTATTTAAGTAAAATAGTTAAGTAATATAAGATAATAAATATTTATAAATATACTTCGGTAAATCCATTCGGTACACTTAGTTACCATAAATATACCATTTATACTATACGAAACGAAACGTTTATTTACATTAAACATTTTAGGGAAGTTTCGAGAAAAAATATATTTTTCGTCTTTTAGTCAACTTATTAAAATAATAAAATAATAATATTTTATTATTAAAAAAAAATAAATTTCTAAGAAAAAAAAAAAAACGATAAACTAAGAAAATCGAGATAAAATCAACCAAACATTAGATATTCATAACAATGGCTAATACCGAAGTGTATTAGCCCTTTTAAACGTCATAATTAATACAAAGGATTAATTATTTAGCCAAGGTTAAAACTAACCGAGTTAACGAATGATACCAAAAACTAAATATTACAAAAGTATAAGAATAATTACACGTTGTCTCTACTGGAAATTGAAATCGCGTTGCTCGACTCTTCTGCTCTTTTTTTTTCTGAAGCGGACTTTTATGGTGTAGGACTCGGAATATGGTTTTGCACACTTAAAACTTGTTTTTTGAGTTTATATTTATAAGGTTTGTGTCGGTTTCGATACGGCGTAATCATAGGTCTTGGTTTTTACGCGTATTGGGGTTTCTTAGAGTAAGGACCACGTTTGATATCTTCCAGAATATTTTATTTTCATATAGCTTGAATACGGCGTATTGCCTTTCTTGGATACGGCGTATTGGATCTTGTGGTCTTCTGTCTTTGGTGAGTGCATGCACAAATACGTCGTATCTTTCTTGATGGATACGTCGTATTGGTCTTCAGAACAGTAATCTTCAAATATCTTCGTTTAAGCTCCAGAATGCGTGCCTTTTAGTCAATTTTCACTAAGTACTCCATAATTACTCCAATTCTCAAATATGAACGATTAAGTAACAATTCTTTGCAATAATTATACAAAATGGGTTAATTACATAGGATAAATGATGCTATAAAATAGACGTTATTTGATGTCATCGGTTTGATTTAAAACCCAGTCGTTGTGCCAATATTTTCAACAATGGACAATTGTGCAATATGACAGTGAATATATGCAAACAAACCCATGACTTAGCATCCCCGCTAATCATGTACCATGACCTAGGATCCCCGCTAGTCATCAAACCAGCATATACAAATGCTCTTGGAGTCGCAACTCCGAATGTCACTTACGCACCTAAGGACCTACCAACTGGAGCAATTACTTAGGGCAGGACCACCACAAAACATAGCAACTCCTTGCTAATCACATACATTGCCATGCATCCCGATGCATGCAAGTACAATCAAACCATATAATATTCACATAGCAGTTATATGCACATAAATTATCCCAAAAACAAAACTACGTTTCGCACAGGTAGAAAACACATTCAAAACATATTTGAGTATCATTTTCCCCCAACGGAAAAGATTAAAAGGAGGCTTCGAAGAATATACCTCATGCAAGGCGTCTAGCCGCAATTCAATTATCACACAAGCTAAATGCGGACGACGTACGAACACGGACCTTGTATTTGAACGTTCCATTCATAATTCATTCATTTCATAAACAAATTTTCCCCGGTCTGATGCATAAAGGTCAGACGTGTTGTATGGTTATCCTTAACGTCTTTAGTGGTGTGATGGTTGATGACTTAACTTTAAACGATGTCATATCCCAACTCATATCTATAGTATAATTGACATATATTTTATATGACAAATAGATAGTAATTATAGATATATATCCTGATAAATCCATCCGGTACACTTAGTTACCATAAATTAATCATTCATACTATATGAAATGAAACGCTTATTAACGTTAAACATTTTAGAGAAGTTTTGAAAAATATATTTTTATCTTTTAGTCGACTTATTAAAATAATAATATAATAATATTTCATTATTAAATCGAAAAGTCACGTTTTGAGTAAAAATTCTAAGCATAGACTTTTTACGAAAATTTCGACAGAGTACGTTTATATATCGGATTTTTACAGGTTTTCAACCGTAATTCACCACTTTTCGCAATTTCACCATTTTCTGACAAAAACCTTAAAATCACATTTCGTAACGTTTATCAAATTACATTTCCCAAACAACTTTCAATAACATTTCATAAGTACATTTTGCTTTCTAAAAGTTCGTCAAAACTCATAAAACGACTAGTTAACGCTTATTGGGCTTTAAAGCCCAATAAGGATCCTTTAAGGGTTTTACATATCCAAAATACATTTTAAGCCCGATACTAAAGCCCGTTAGTATTTTTAAGTCCAAATCAAAAGCTTAACCAAAATAATCCGGACCTCAATAGGCCACAATAAGCCACGACTTATTGTGCTTATTGGGTCGTGAGCCCATAAGCTCTAAAATAAGTCCAAATACCTTATTAATAAGCTAATAAAGTACGTAATATATTCAGTTATCACCATAGGCTATAAAAATATTCCACAAAAATACGACATTACAGGATAATAACCAAAAACATATCCTTGCCATACCCTCCTCTTTGCCGAGAGCTAATAAGCCCATAATAAGCCATTTGAGCTTAAAAATAAGCCAAACCCTTTTTAAACCATCACGACCACAATATCAAAAATAATAAAACCTTATACCTTTTCTTTTCCACTCGAACCCAAACCAAACCATTTTTTCCATTCACAAACTTTTCATTTTCGATTTTTAACAAACGCACCGTACAACTAACATCTATGCATCATTTAACACGTAAAAGTACAAGTTAAATGTAAATTTAGAAAACTTACAAAGACGGTTTCAAAAAATGAGAACGAACACGAACCGACTACCCAAACGTAGTTTAAACGATTACCCAAACACTAGAATCACCCTGGAAACACTCTAAACCACCATGTTCTTGATCAAAATTCAAAAAATAAAATTTGTATGTGTATGTTTGAGTTTGGCCATGGCCAAGAAGAGAAAGAGAGAAAGTGTGTGTATAATTTTTGATGAATGATTTTTGAAATGAGATAAAACAAACAACATAAGCCAATAATTGTCCCAAGGAAGGGATGATGTTTTGCTAAACATTAAAGCCCTTTGTAATCACTTGTGTCTTGAACCCGTGGCTAAGGTATCTAGGGGCTCGGGGTGCCTTCTTTTCGTGTCGGGTTCACTTAAATCTCTAAAACCGGGATCGTAAAATATTTCCCGAAGTTACTTAGCATTTTTATTCATCTTAAAAATACTTTTCCAATAACTTAGAGTATTTACACGATTTATTTCCACGTTTACTTCCCAAAAACTTCATTTAACATAAACTAACGGACGTGTTGGGGACTCAGTTTTTGGCATTTCTCTCAATTCACTGGGTCAAAACACCGGAACATAATTAACACAATTATTCCCTCTATATAAGGATTATATCACACAATAAACCATAAATACCTAAATCTATAAATTCACCACCGTCATCGGTACTATTCTAATAAAACTGACATACGTCAAGTAGTCAAAGGACTAAATTAGAATATTCAAAACACAGAAAGGGGCAAGGGTTACATTCTACCCTCCTTAAAAGAATTTCGCCCTCGAAATTCAACTACTATCAGCACTAAACAGATGTGGATACTTATGCTTCATCTGATCTTCACGTTCCTACGTGAATTCAGGCCCATGTTTCGAATTCCACCAAACCTTGACGATGCAATTAATACTTGCTTCAAATTCTTGGAACTCTCACGTTCCAATATTGCCTCAGGCTCTTGTAAAATTCAACTTAGCATCAACCCGGATCTCATCCAAGGGCACTTGCAGTGTTAGATCAGCCAAACACTTCTTAAGGTTTAACACGTAGAACGTGTCATGAACATCATTCAATTCCTTAGGCAACCTAAGTATATAAGCGACCGGACCGATCCGCTCAGTAATCTCAAAGGGTCAGACAAACCTAGGTGTTAACTTTCCTTTCTTCCCAAAACGAACCACACATTTCCAAGGCGACACTTTGAGCAATACATAATCACCCACATTAAACTCTAAAGGCTTCCTCCTTTTATCAGCATAACTCTTTTGACGATCACGAAAGCTTAAGATCTTAACCTGCGAGATCTTCAGTAGTCTCTTGCACTAACTCAGGTCCTATCAACTGACTTTCTCTGACCTCTGCCCACATAATCAGCGAACGACACTTTCTTCCATACAAAGCCTCAAACGACACACATCTCATACTAGAATGATAACTAATGTTATATGAAAACTCAACCAATGGAAGATGAACATCCCAACTTCCCCTAAAGTCTAAGACGCATGCCCTTAACATGTCTTCCATGGTAGGATTTGTAGCTTCATTTTGACCGTCGGTTTGAGGGTGGTAAGCGTACTCATGTCTAAATGGGTTCCTAATGCCTCTTGCATATGACTGCGGAGACAGACCTCAATGTAAGACAACTATCATGATCAGATATGATCAAGATCGGCACACCATGTCTAGCAACGATCTCATTCAGGTATAACCTAGCCAATCTATCCATCTTATAATCCTCACGCATAGGTAGAAAACGAGCAGACTTAGTCTATCGGTCTATAATGATCCAGATTGTGTCATGCCCACTATAGTCTTGTACTAGTCACAAAAATCATGGTTATTTCTTCCCATTTCCACTCGGGAATCTCAGGTTGTTGCAGCAAGCTAGACGGCCTCTGATGTTCAGCCTTAACCTTCAAACAAGTCAAACACCTACTAACATATACAACTATATCTTTCTTCATTCTCGACTACCAATACCTATCTCTAAGGTCATATTACATCTTATCAGCTCCTGGGTGTACAAAGTACTTTGACTTATGGGCCTCATCCATTATCAGGGTTCTCACATCACCCTTCAAAGGAACCAACAACAAAACTTCCTAACCAATCAACCCCACCTCACATAAACACCACACACCCAACACCTCAACACACTCCCACATCTCAAACTCATCCCAAACACCTACCTACCTACACACACAATCACATCAATCTTAACCACAAACATACCCCCAACAACTTAAACCAACCACAAACCACACCTATCCACTTAACCCTAAATCCAACCCCTTCATACTCTCCAAACTCCCACACCACCACCCCCTTAAACACCCTCTTCCTAATACTCCATAACCCAAAAAATAAACCTCACATCATTCTTCCAAACATCAATACACACATCCCCAAAAACACCACCTCACAATAACCCTCAACCTTTCCCCCCCCCCCCCCTCCCCCAACTCACCATTTATCATACAAAAAACCATCACAATAAAAAAAAAAAAAAAACCCCACCACTCATCACCTAACAACCACAATTTACCCCCCCCCCCACTAACCCCCTCTACAACCCACACCCCACCAAATTTACATTTTCTTATCCCTTATCCCCAACCCCCCACCCCAACCTAACCCCATCAAATACCCACAACCCCCCCATCCACCCCAAAACTCTACCACACAACCTTCCCAACCCACAAACACCAAAACCAATCCACCCAAACCACATCCAACCTCCTCCCCCCCCCCCACTTCCTAATAACTATAACCCAACCCTCAACCCCCAAACACTTCTACCCCAACCACCCACCCCCCCCACCAACCATCTCCCAAAACAAACTCCCCTCCAAACCAACTCCCCAACTCCACCACAAAAACCAACTCCTAAACCACCCCCCCACACCCATCAAACCATCCACCATCTACAACCCTACCCACCTACAACACCATCCCCCAAACCCCCCAATACCTCACCTTAACCCACAATCAAACACCCACCCACCCACTCCTTATTAACTATCCACCTTTCCAACATATCCATCCCATACACACCCTCTAAACACTCTAAAATTACATACCAACCATCCCCCACTAATCATTACAATTTCACCTTACACAAACTATCCTACACATCACAACCTAATTACCCCCACCTATACCCAACTTTCTATTCACCTCAAAAATCAATTACCCCATAACCCCACAACACCCCACCCACCACCAACCCTTCCCCCACCAAAAAAACCCCCCCACAATTACCCCATTTATCTTAATTAACCATCCCCAAATATTCAAATCTAATCATACCCACCACCAACTCCTTCACCCCCCTCACCTCTCAAATCCCCCTTCAATCACCCCCTTCACACCCCCCCCCATCCCCTATCAATCCACTTCCCACCCAAACAACAAACCCCCAAAAAAAACATCACTAAACCTTTCCACCACCTCCCCACAACCACCATTAAAAAATAAACCAAAACTAACTACACCACATACCACAAAAAAACCAAAAACACAAACCACCAACTCCCCATCAACTATATTACACACACAAAACCCATCCCCAAACACTCAAATTTACCCCCCCCCCACCAACATCACCCAACCCCCCCAAATAAACCCTTTAACACCCTAACCATAACCCCAATCCCCACACAAAACTAAATCCCCCCAACCATCCACTCCCCAAACACCCACTATTACCACAAACCAAACCCCACCCTACCCAACAATTCAACAACACCCCTTAAACCCTTACTATTCCCTCCACACTACTTCCTCTACCTAACCCTATATCACATACCAAACTCTACCCCACCCTAATCATAATTTACCAATCTTCCCCAAAAACCCATCCATAACAAAATATTAAAATTAAACCCTCCCAAACCCAATAACTACCTATTAAATTCCCCCTTAACACATCCCCAATATAATCAACCCCATTCCCCCTATTCCAATACTATCACTTCCTAACACCCACTCCATCACACTCTCCTATATTTTAAAACCAACCCACTTTACACCCCAAACTTCTCACCAACCACATTTCCCCCCCTTTTATTAAACTAACCCCATATCTCCCCCCCTTTAACTACTTCCATCTATCTATAACCCAATTACACTATTTACTACAATATAACAACATCTTTAATTATTATACTCCCTCAAACCCTACACTACAAAATAATACCAAACACCAAATACTTAAAACCCCAAACAAAAAACCTTTACAAAAATATTACACAACCACCATTAACCACCCTACCATATCTCACAATCCCCTCAAAATTCACTACAAACTCCATATATACCCCAAATTCCAAACATTTCCTTCACCACCAAACCCCCACAACAAAATTTTAACCACTATCTTCCCACCACTACCCACATCCACACCTAACCTCTCCATTTCCCATCCATCTATCAACCCCAAAAATAACCCAAAATCAAACAACATTTCCCACCAAAAACTACCCCTAAACCTACAACCATCCAACCCACTTTCCAATCCAATATATTATTCAAACCTTAAAAACCATATCTCTCCAACCCCCCCCATCCTCCCAACCAAACCAATTAAACACCCCCCACACACACATCCATCACACCAACAACAACCTTTTACACTTTCCACACTCCCACCACCAACACCAAATTTAACCCCTACCTCCACAACACCACCCCCCCCACATCATAATAAAAACCAACCCAACCCCCATCCATTAAATACAATCATTCCACTCAAAAAATCAAACCCCCCCAACCATCAATCACCCAATTAATACAACCTACCTCCCCTATTCCTAACCCAAATACTACAATATCCCCTACTATTTCTCCTACTCTTCCAACACTCCAGATCGAGAGTTTTTTCATGTCAGTGTACATTCTTTGCTACGCTAGTTGTACACACTCACATCTAATTTTCAGAGGTATTCAATCTTGGATCCTCTCCCACCCCAGGCCTACCCACTCTATGTCGTTCTCCACATCACATAGAACATGTACAACCTACACCCTGAGCATCAAAGTTTATATCATAGTACTATATATTCCACTTAAAAATATACCAAATCCTATTATAAACCAACCCATCTTCCCAAAAAAAACAACTTAATCCCAAAACAATAACCACAATCCAACATAAATTTCCCAAATTTAAAACAAAACAACATCATTACAGTCTATGTACAAACTCCTCG
Source organism: Tanacetum coccineum (assembly GCA_026074375.1). NCBI lineage: Eukaryota > Viridiplantae > Streptophyta > Magnoliopsida > Asterales > Asteraceae > Tanacetum > Tanacetum coccineum. Next base: position 26,130 of record BQNB010046430.1, read on the forward strand.
CGTATCCCCCTGGTGTCGTCATGTCCATACCCCCTCTATCGTACACCTGCTATCCCACCACCTTCACCTCTCCCCGCCCAATGTCCTCACAATCCATTCCCTAGCCTATCTCAAATGTCCAATGTTGTCCTCTCGACCCACCAATATCTAACTCAAAATCGTACCACTGTCTCTCCGTCCCAGTCTTGCACCCTCACCATCTCACCAAAGTCGTTTAAAAATAGTGGAAAGTGACTCGGATACATACGTGTGTCCAACATCCTAATTCATCACTAACTCAAATGTGGCTCCCATCCTATAACTACACGCTATACCGCCACAGAATTCTACTCCCTCCAATACTCACTGATCGAATCGGGTCTAGTTAAACCAACAATCATAGACAACTCATCCACACCCTCCGCAGTTCACTACATACCCAAACATTTGTCAACCTCTGACCGACCCCTCCACTCTGTTGTGTGTCTCACTGTCTATCGAATCCATGTTCACACAACAGTCTTATACTCCCAAAACATATACTATACCCGTGACAGACTATGTGTCAAAGCTCTGACTCACACACACCTGCTACTGACTCACACACATATAACTCCAAACTCCACAAGATGTGTAACTCTCGTACTCACTCTCCCATCCACCTTTAACCTAGATCCACCATCACATAGATCATAACCCTAATACCTCTCACAAACCTAAACCATAAACACTAGACTACAACTCGCGCAATCGACCCTCATTACTTTACATCCACAGTACCTCTCTTCACAAACGTATACCTTGTCACATATAATAGTACATAAAGAGAGAAAATTATGCTTCTGTAATATTGTATGTCGCAATGACCCATATAGCATTATCTCCAGAGTACCACTGTGAGAACTCTACATGCGATCTCAGCATCTCCTATATATATATATCTCTCACATGATAAACATCATAAGCACATAACTAATGTATCCCATAGAACTCGATCACTCTAGCACAACCACATCACCTACACTATAGAGTCATCTAGTACTCACATCAATGTTAGACCCTCACTGAATTCTGTAACAGTCACCTAAAGTGTAATCACATGTGAAGTGTGTCACTCTTACATGTACTGCCGACTGAACAGTGTGATTAGAACGCAAATGACTGTCATACACTACACGACGCTTCTTGGTATCACATAGAGTTACTCATCTCTCCTCTATGATCGTGATAGCTCTCTCCTCTCAGATACCTCAATACACTTCATTAACCGTCCACAGAAAATGTGAGTATCTGTTATGTCCTGTGTCTATACTATCATTCCATTCAACATGCTAATATCACCTCTCTACCCCACCACCCGACACTAACCCCTCCAGCACACTCATCTATTCCTTACACCAGATCCACCAAACCTCAATTGTCGCCCCCTCCGTAACCAATACTTCCCCTCACTCGTGACGTGTTTGACAGACCTTAAGAGTACCACACATTTGTTTTAACAATACCTACCAGCCATGATGGTGAACTCGCATTTTATATCTAGTGAATAGTCGATCTGTCTTACGTGAACCCCCTCAACACATCTCTCAAACAAGTTCAAATTACTCATCACTCTCAGATCACACCCCTACATATTGCGTCCACTATCCTTGCTACCACCTCCTTAAATTACTCATCCTCCACCTGCCCAAGTGTCGACCCTTTGGCACTCTAAGATCTTAACACGATCTCATAGCTGACTCTATAATGTATAGATCTAACCTATATAAACTAGACACACTAACTACCATGTACCCTAATCTCCTACGCACATATAGAACTAATATATACGTCGTAGTGCATCCTCTACATATCGTTGAACATGGTCTCGCATTCTTTTTTCGTCATGTCTGACGTGTGATTCCGCCTGGGCCCCCCACTAGTGCACCTTCATCAGACACACAGTCTCATATATAGTAAAGAGTGTACAACCTGTGTGTCTCGCCATACAGAGAGAGCGCCACCTGAGTATCGTAAACATTATTGTACAGGTAAACGAACCAGACTACAGCGACACTTGATCCCTGCTATGCACCCCATGTGTTTGTATATAGTGTACAAAAAGAAGTTAGATGTATGGTAGTGAATGTTGGTTCAGATCGAGCGTGAAGCTGTTATAAGCTCTCTATCTGTGCATAGCTAGCCTACATCAAGCCCAGAGATGTCACATACTCAGCTGCTCCTTAGCGACTCCCGTCACCCTGCAGTGTGGTACATACTAATCACACGCGACTCCGATGACCTGCACAAGTACCTGTCCTGTGTAGAGCACTACCGCTCTCAGAATTACTCACAGCCTGAGCAGACACTCCTGAGTTGTAACGCGCGCGCGGATAGCTCGCCGCATGCGCGCAGGCAATGCCCCTCATGTCTCTATGCTCCCCCATCCGTTAACGGCTTGGTGTCGGAACGAAGTAAATGTCTGCACAGCTGCATCCTGTGTAGTTTGTGTAGAATAGACGAGGGTTTTGAGTGCAGATGTGTATGATTGTTCATAAAACCATCATGAGACAACAACACCCCGACACCGCCAAATATATACCCGAGAGGATCATGCGCAATCGGTTTCACTATCTGTTTAGCTGCTGTGTTCTGAGCGTTTTGTTATATAATATCTCACACTACACACCCATTCTCATCTCGTCATTGACGAAATGAGTGTTGACTCCTTTCTCAGATCCCCATAGATGTGTGTGTGTGTGTAATTTATGCGCCCCATTTCTTCGCACGTAGTTGTCCACCCACTCTCATCGAAATATTATACAGGTCGTGAGTGACGCTTAAGCAAACCACTCTCAACTATACGAAAAGAATAGTATATATGTGGTGTGTGTGTAGAAAAAGAAAAAGAGTGTGTTGTCCATAAAGTAAAAATATCTAGTTAAAGTAACTATATACACGCTCAGTATAATATATAGTAATGATTGGGTAGCAAATATAAAAGTTTATATGGTGAAAAGGCGCAAGGAAAACATGGTGAAATTAAAAATTATCATGTTGTATATGTAGGGTGTTTATAGAGAATTGTAAACAATACATAATCTTTAGGATACTCATCTATTATAATCCATCTATTAATGTACCTAAAGAGTTAATCGTAGATCAATTTATATATATTCAATGTCATATTTTAAAAGTTCAATATTTTAATATATATGATGTCAAATGCTATCACATTAATCAGTTTATGAATTTTTTATGTGTCAATTAACTTTTAATCTTTCTATAAGTGTGTCAAAAAACTTTCTCACACTAAAGTAAAAATGTTTCACAAAAATTAGTCTGTCAATAAAAAAATTAGTGTTGTTCAATAACATATGTGTCTAAAGAATAAATTTTTGAGATAAATTAAAGTGGGATCATTAACAAGATGGCAGACTAGAAAAATTTTGTCGCGTATGTTCACATTACAATATATACGTTACAATTAAATGTTTCGCAAAATTTGGTGTGTCATTAAAAAATTTAGTGTGTCAATACATATGTGTCAAGAAAATTTGTGATAAATAAAGTGTGTCATTACAAATGTACTACATTTTATCACGTGTCACTAAAGATACACAATCGTGTGTCATTATATATTTCCAAACAAATTTAATGTGCAATGAAAAATTATAAAAATTAATGTGTCAAAATGAGTAAGAGACGTTTTCAAATTTTGGTCAAATAACAACAAATTAGTTTTCCTCATTTGCCCTTTATTAATGAAGAGTTAATGGTGAATATTTAAAATATTTATTAAAACATCATTATTAATCTCATCCATTAATTAATTTTGACTAATTAGATCCAACCGATCAAAAAGCCCTTATCTTCCTTTGTTACCCCAACTCTACATTATAAAATAATAACCCCTATATGCATTATATATATATATATATATATACACACACACACACACACACACACACACACACACACACACAAATATATATATATATATATATATATATATATATATATATATATATATATATATATATATATATATATATATATATATATATTTTATTTTTTAGATGATCCAATGATAAAAAGCTCTTCTCGTTCACTTTTTTAATTTCACCTCCCCAGCATACATTTTACAATAACCAACCTCTATATATTGTAGGATGGGGTCGATGAGAAAACCAAGATCTTGTGGAAAACCTAGAAAGAACTCAAAACAGTTTGAGATCTTAGCATTTGTGACCTTGGTTGGACTCTCTCAAAGCTGGTAAATGTTTTATCTTCATTTCCTTATATTTTATTTTTATTAAGGCTTTAGTAAGGAATTGAATCTTGCACTCAAGGCTTTACGCATGTGTAAAAATGTCTAAAAAGAAACTCTAGTTAAAACGAATATTAAAAGCAGAAAACAATAGTTAATTTTTTTATATATATATATATATATATCTAGGGATGGGTTCTAGGGAAAACCATATTTTGCTAGAAAACCCAGAAAACTCAGAAAACCAAACAGATGCCCTAAAAAAACCAAACAGATGCCCTAATTTTTTCAGACTAAAAATTGGATTTTCAGGCAAATATGGCCTCGATATAATGTCTGTAAAAAACTCAAAAACCAAACAGATGCCCTAATTTTTTCAGGCTATATAAAAGATTTTTTAGGGCATCTGTTTGGTTTTTTTGGGTTTTTACAGAGAGTAAATCGAGGCCATATTTGCCTGAAAAAACAATTTTTAGCCTGAAAAAATTAGGGCATCTGTTTGGTTTTTTTAGGGCATTTGTTTGGTTTTTCTGGGTTTTCTGAGTTTTCCACCGAAATTAGGTTTTCTCATGATCCCATCCCTATATATTTATATATAGAGGACCATTCTTTGCAGAACCATTTTTTTATACAGAACCACTTTAGACCAATAGAAATTTAGTATATTATTAAATATTTTTCTTAAATCAAAAGGGTATAATAGTCAAACTACATGCTAATTTTTCTTTTTGAATTTTTTAATTTAAAAAACATTTTTTTATTTCTTTAATTTTCAGAATTAATTTTTGTATACATGTTTTTCAAAAATTAAGGTGCATATATGCATAAATATTTTTAAGATTTATACTTTTTTCAGTATACATATTTTAAAAAAAGCACTTGCTCCTTAATTTTTAATCTTTGAATTTTATAACCAAAAACATTAACATATACACGTAAACTCTAAATTTATAAGAAAGCAAAAACCTAAATACAATACACAAATTTTGATATCAAATTAAATACAATTCAATTACAATATAGATGTGCAAGAGATTACGATCCTTGTGAAGAGTGCTATTTTTATAAAATATAAAATATAGGGTTTATGGTCTGAATTCCAACAGTAGATGTAAAAATATAATTAGGGTTTTTAATTAATAAAGTGAGTTTACATTCATTTTTATTTAAGGACCGTGCACCATTCTTTTACCAAGTGTTATACCGTATATCTTACATGTATTAAGTCCTATAAATGTTCATGTCACTTGTTCATATGAAATCCTCAAACACTTTATATAACTTAAAAATGAATCTAGGTGGTGATTAACTTATACAACAAGTATGTACACAATAGAAAAATAAATGAATGAATATGAAAAACTTTA